>JAWQEG010005947.1:0-99577 GCA_033782935.1 Petrolisthes cinctipes
TGAATCTTAAACACCAGTAGCAGCAAATTAACAAACAGTCATGATTTCTTGGTGTTATATATACACGGTATATATATAACAACCATTTGACAATTGTATACAACATAGGAAACATTTTGACTGGTTCAGAAATGGTTAGAGTTTGTGTGAATCTGGAATTGAGTTGTGTCTTCTCCATCCAAGATTCAAAGGGAGGTAAAATTGTTTGTGGGTAAATTGGAGGCTATTTGTTGATTCTTCCAAACTCTATCACAAAATAGACCAGATATTGTTTATTATAGGTGTCTGGTTTATGGTGCAGTTTGGTAGAATCAATAACCTCTAATTCTGTGACCTCATCATAATTCCCTTTAGTCAGTGGGTGAGAGATGCTTGACTTGAGAGTAAAGGAAATTGCCTCCTCCACCCCTTCCAATTAATCTCTCTCTCTCTCTCTCTCTCTCTCTCTCTCTCTCTCTCTCTCTCTCTCTCTCTCTCTCTCTCTCTCTCTCTCTCTCTCTCTCTCTCTCTCTCTCTCTCTCTCTCTTCTCTCTCTCCTCTCTCTCTCTCTCCTCTCTCTCTCTCTCTCTCTCTCTCTTCTCTCTCTCTCTCTCTCTCTCTCTCTCTCTGTCTCTGTCTCTGTCTCTGTCTCTGTCTCTGTCTCTGTCTCTGTCTCTGTCTCTGTCTCTGTCTCTGTCCCTCCCTCTCTCTGTCCCTCCCTCTCTCTGTCCTCCCTCTCTCTGTCCCTCCCTCTCTCTGTCCCTCCCTCTCTCTGTCCCTCTCTCTCTCTGTCCCTCCCTCTCTCTGTCCCACCCTCTCTCTGTCCCTCTCTCTCTCTGTCCCTCTCTCTCTCTGTCCCTCTCTCTCTCAGTCTCTCCCTCTCTCTGTCTCTCCTCTCTCTGTCTCTCCCTCTCTCTGTCTCTCCCTCTCTCTTTCTCTCCCTCTCTCTGTCTCTCCCTCTCTCTGTCTCTCCCTCTCTCTGTCTCTCCCCTCTCTCTGTCTCTCCCTCTCTCTGTCTCTCCCTCTCTCTGTCTCTCTGTCTCTGTCTCTCTGTCTCTGTCTCTCTGTCTCTCCCTCTCTCTGTCTCTCCCTCTCTGTCTCTCTGTCTCTGTCTCTCTGTCTCTGTCTCTCTGTCTCTGTCTCTGTCTCTCTGTCTCTGTCTCTGTCCTCTGTCTCTCTGTCTCTCTCTCTGTCTCTCTGTCTCTCTGTCTCTCTCTCTCTCTCTGTCTCTGTCTCTCTCTGTCTCTCTCTCTCTCTCTCTCTGTCTCTCTCTCTCTCTCTCTCTGTCTCTCTGTCTCACTCTCACTCTCACTCTCACTCTCTCTTTTCTTGAGATATCGAAATTGGCAGTATTGTATTTCGTACCATTTCTAAAAGATTGCAATATTTTACTTATTTATATAGTTTTTCCTATATAGCCATCATAAGCATAATATTATTCATTGGGTTATTTCAAGATATGTACTGTTGTTGTAAGTATTCTGGTATATACAGTAAACATCCAGATAATGCATTTTGTCAGTACAGTATTTTATCAGTGTGAGGATTATTAATTTATATTGTACCTGTGTGCCAGTGTTTTGCAGAACTAGTTGGTGTGTGTGTGTATTTTTATGTGTGTGCGTTGGACTCTCTTGCTTTTTCTTCAGTGTGCATTTCTTCAAGTTGTTAACACTTACCCACGGTTGACTCACATAATTTATGAATTTTGTTGTATTTTAATATTTTGGTGCTTTAGTTATTCTGGTGCCTCTATGATTACTTACTTAATTAAGGGGGTAATACAGTGTTGGTAGTAAATCTGGAGCAATTGATATCTCCAGATTATTCCAGGCAACAGACTACCGTTTTTTTTTGGTCATCTGACCCTGTTTCATGGCATACTTTGGAATTGAGAAATCAAGGCACTCCAATAATATACCAAAAGTGTACAGTATTATCCCCTGAAATGGAGACTCACTTGTTAGTGCATTGGAGAGTTTGTAATTCCTCAAAACTATACCAGGAAATAGACAACCCCAATGTTACCAATATATCACACACACACATACACATATATATACATAAATACATACTGTACATGTGAGTCAGCCGTGCTTGTTAGTGCTAACCCTAAATTGTATCATGATGTGTTAACGGCGTGTGGGCTTTGTGTAGTGGCTGACAGTTGGTGATGTTATTCATTATTCAGAAAATAGAACACGTGATTGTGAGAGTGTCTTGGGTACACTTGACTCCACTTCTGACAAGCACTTCATTTCTGGCAATTTAATTTTCTTGTCTCTGAACTTTAAGCTGTAATATGTGAGGGATAACTTACACAGTGGAGAATTCACTGGATGGTATAATGATTTTTATTGTGCTATATCGCACAACTCTTCATAATTCATATTTTCATCTCACAGTCGACCTTGCAGAGCTGAAGTCAACTGTATATTGCAGTCAGATACTCAAGTCTTGTTTTGTTTCACATGATTTCTGTTTATTTGTGTTGTTTATTGGTGCAGTATTCATTTGGTTTTCATCATTCATTAATGGCTGTGACATTTAAGAGGGTAATATTGTGTTTGCAAATTGGATACTACTGGTTCCTCCAAATTATGCCCCAAAAAGCAGCTACCAGTGTACTACACTAGTAAGTACGTCACTCTTGTTTCAAGGTTGAGTTTGGAGAAGTCATTAATCCAAAGATTACTGACAGTGCGTTGCCCATTGAAATTGCACCTAAGATTTTGGACTAAAGATGTAAATGAGTAGTGAAAAGAAAGTAAATACAGTACTGCACCAGAAACACAAAGATTTAAGGTGATTGTCAATTGTGGACAAATTAGAAGATCACTGATTCCTGCAAGCTTCCCTATGAAACACAATACACTGTACCCTAATCACATACAGAGGTAGTCTTGTTTCCCGCACTGCTTGGAGGAAACATAAGCTTTCAATATGGCCACAACAGTTTACAGTACCCCCGTTTAGACTGGCCTTTGAAGTCAGAGAGAAGGGACTTTAGTGTCTGTCTGCACATCTGGTACATCATGATAATCACTGTCTATAAAAAAAGTGTCACTGATGTTATTTCTGTCTAAACACATGACAATTTAATTATATGCAGCTGAGAAAATGTGATGACTGTCAGAATGTTAACCCTTATACCCTATACTGTACTGGGGGCTGTAATTTCTCACCTGATATATTTTTTATCAGTGTGTATGTCAATGATTCGAAGTTGATGTCTACTCTCACGAACCAAATTCACATACATGTACTAAACTTCAGCAGCTGAGCACTCAAAACTACGATAAATGTCTCCAGGGTGTATAAGGGTTAATAATCATAAGGGAAACAAAAAAAACAATGAATATCCCTAAAACCAGCACGACGAATTCATGTATGTATTTATTTTTCTCACACTGCTTTCTCTCTCTCCCCGCCCCTCCCCCCCTACTCTCCGTGCGTGACTGGCCTGGCCCCCCCTGGTGTGTTGCCTGCATCATTGTGGTGTCGACTGCTTCCTACCTTCCTTCCTTCGTTCAATCTGTCCCTCCCTCTTTCCCTCCCCCACGTCACTGTCCTGTGTTTCATCATTGTGTTTACTCCTTCCTTCCTTCTCTTCCTCACTCTTTCCCTCCCCACATAAATGCTCATATTCTTCTGTCTACTGTACTTTCATAAATACCCATCCATGACATTCAAAAACAAACAAAATATATATAAAAAAATATAAATGTATCTGTTCTCTTCCTTGTAACTACTGTACACATCTGACCTGACCTGATCTGACCTGTCCTATCCTATCCTATCCTAACATGACTCACCTACCCTATGCTATCTGAACCTGACCTGACCTGCCCTGACCTAATTTAATTTGTCCCATCTCTCCATCATAATTAAAAATTTTCCTTCCCTTTTTGCACATCCTCCCTTCCCCCACTTTCCTACCCGTCCCTCATGTTGCTTACGCTTTCTCCTCCTCCTCTACTTCCCTTTGAACCTTCCCCCTCCCATCACATCCCTGCCCATCCCCCCCTCCCACAACCCTGCCCATCCCTGCTCCCACATCCCTGCCCATCCCTGCTCCCACATCCCTTCCTCTCTCCCATCCTCCCTTCCACTACCACCCCTCACCCCTCCCTTCACTTCCCATCCCCTCTCACATCCCTTCCCCATCAAACAATTTATGATAACTCCTGCTGTTTCATTCTCCTTTCTTCCTCTTGTCTTTCTCCTCTCCTTTATCATCTTCCTCCTCTTCTCCCCTCTTTTCCCCTGTAATTTCTTCTATTTCTCTGTCCTCTTGTTTCTTCTCTATCCTCTCCACTGGGTAACAAACATTTCCACACTTGATTGTCTGTTGGATAATAACTACATTTTTAATTTCATTTAAATTTATATTCCATTTTTAATTATATTTTTTATTTGGTACATTTCCACATAAACTCATGGTTTTAATTAAATTTATGTTCACTGGACAAATATTACGTTTTTCAACACATCTTCATAACATTCTGGTTTGTTCCTTACATGTTTATGAACACACACCCACATAACAATTGTCCATTTAAATTTTCATCATTAAATATTTTGTTTTCATAATATTAACAATATTTTATTACATATCGCATAATCATCAACACACACACATTCACACACAATTAATGACCTACATGCCATACTTTACAAACTCTATATTCTTTCCAAACTGATCACTATTTTTGCTGTGTCCTTTGCTCCGCCTACTCCCTGCCTCCCTTCTGCCCCCGCCTCCTCCTCCCTGGCGCAGCGTGAGCGGGGAAGAAGCCCCCGCCGACCTGGGGCCAGGTCAGGTGGTGCCACGGGGCTATAGAGACATCCTCACAGGTCAGTGGCCGCTCTTTGTCCGTCCCCTTTACTAACTTTTTTGGTTGACTCTCCTCCATAAAAACTCTAGCAGCAGTTTCTATTTAGCTTAATTCTACCTCGGACATAATCCCATAACTCGACTCTTAATGACTATATGGCTTAAGGGTCCCCCAAACTAGCACCTTTTTCCTTCGTCCTTTATTTCTGGACACGCCCTAAAGTACTCCATCCAAATACTGTATCATGTGTTTTCCACAATCCAAAGACAGCAGAGTGGAGGATGAACTAACCCTCAGTTTGACCGGTAGACTAAGGAAAAGGTGCTAGTGTGATAACCCGCTTTAATGCAAACTCTGACATACTGTACTACAATGATTAGCTTAGTTTCTATATACTCTTGACGTAATTCTGTATCTCTGATGACTCTCCAGTAAATACTAGATTAACTGTTGTTATCTAGCTTAGTTCTACTTCTAGCATAATTCATTTTCATAAATAATGTTAATAATAGTCACATTCAATTAAGCTGGCTCTCATTAATTAACTATCAACATTCTGCAAAATAATAATTATCTTTACTTATAATATTATTATGCCAGTGGTTTTATAAATGGTGCTGCCACTTGTCTAAAATATTCACATATAAAAAAAAATGTTGGACATACTGTAGGCTACATGTTCTTATGACGATTAAACAACACTGAAGCTTGATGAATTAATTAATATATACAATACAGTACCCAGGAGCAAAACTAGTAACACATGGCGTCAAAAAAAAAAGAAAAAAAAGTCAATAATGGAGGGTGGCTGACTTGTCCTTATATATAATGGGGGAGTCAGCACTGCCATTGTAAAGGCAACAAACAATGATCATCACCACAAGACAACCGGAACTTGTTAGTTCTATAATGTACTGTATATAATTTTATGTCTATAATAATTCCCATATTCAATTCAATGAAGTATTAAATAGTGCTTTATAATCTAACAATATATAGTAGTTGATATTTGCTTTAAACGCTTTGCAGTCAGTCTATTCAAGAGGTAATCTTTTGTTGGCATATTGGATGGCTACTTACGCCTACAAACAATGCCAGGAAACAGGCTACCTGTATCTCACTATACCAATGGGGAATCTGTTTTCTAGCATGGTGTGAAGGAATCGGTAGCCTCCAAGTAGCTGACAATAGAGTACCTCAATAAAGCTTTCCGCATGGTAGAGTTGTAAGGCTGAGTTGCACAGAGAAGGGTAATCGGATGCTGAGTCTGTGGTGCTTATTAAAGGCTGCCTCACGCTCTGTCTGATATGCTCACATCTTTACCACGTGGCCTGGCTGGATGACAAACACTATGTGATTCAGAAAATTACGCTACTGTAGGTATGTCACTATCAGATACAGTACAAGTGTTGCTGCTAAAATATGATAGAACTGGAAAGAAAATAATTGTTCACAGTTTTCTGAGTGTGCTATGCTTCATATCCGGTAATTGGTAATACTGTTTCCTTTCCTGTTGTTGTGCTGATATGCAGATTTATTTTTCTTGTGTTCATGCTCTCGTGGAAGTTGTGTGTGTGTGTGTGTGTGTGTGAAGAGTTGCATTGTCTTTGGCATCCGTGCAGAGTTTCATTTTTGTGTAGTCATGGAGAGATTAATTTTTCAGATTTTGGATACATGGTTTACTTGACATTTTTTGACATTTTAAATATCAGAAAAAAAGAGCTAGTTTAATAATATATATTTTATGGTTTTCTGTGAATAATTTGACAAGATACTTATCACCTGATTTGGTTAAAACTTAACACTGTTCATCAGGGTTTTATTCATTTCTGACTTTATTCGTCTAGCAAAGGATTTTTGTGGCAAGTTACACTTAGTTTAGTTTTGTCTATCCTGCCTCCATGCAACTCGTATAATCTTGTTGAACTTTATAAATTTTTCTCTGCAATGAACAGGAACCAAGAAGTATCAGAACTTTCAGTTTTGAACCTACTTACTTTATGCCTTTTTTTTTTATAAGAAGGAAAATTTTTTAGGTGAATAAAAAGGCAACTGATTTCTGCAGACTGTGACTAAAGAAACTATGGTACAGTACCTACAGGATATCGTGGTACAGTACTATATTCAATTTCCTTTCACAGTTTGAGGGTATGAGTGTAGCCTTCAAAGTCTCAGTCCACTTAATGAGCTTTATGCAGTCGATGGGAACTAATATACTCCTATACCTTCCATTGTATGCAAGAATATCCATGGTGTTGACGATGCCTTTGTACCAGTACGATGGCTCTGTAGTGGGTCTATGGAGTTGTCGTACCAATACCAGGCCATCGACAACACCATGAAAAGTTCTTGCATACGGCCCCTTATTTAAGCACATGGCAGGGGTTCTAGTGTACTTTCTTTTGGGATACTTTGCCCTGCTTTTCACTCTGGTATTTGGACAAAGTATTGGGCAGGGTGTTGCTTTGTTACTGCCACAAAGGACCCAGGTGCTGTATGGTAATAGAGACTGGGCCAGTATAAAGCATTTCTATCCATTACTAGTTAGGTATACAGTATATGAAAATAATATAGATGATCAATAACTGTACAGTGAAAATAAAGATGATGGATGTACTGTGATGGGAAGCACTCAGACACACAATGTTCGATAATTATGACATACGGTAGACATAAGAGAAGTGTACTGTATTTATATCTTTTATTAAAGGAAAAAACAGTAATGAAAAGAATCAAGAATGAAGATGCTCCATTGGAAAGACAAAACCCTCCGTCAGACATCATCACTGTACGTCACACCACTCTCTGATGCCCAACTTTCATTAATATCTTGCATACACGTTAGAAAATGAATCCCATACTGTTTACTGTATACTGCACAAAATCCTATTCTTGCACAGTATTAGTCTAAGCTTAGTTGGCATATTCACCATGTAAATACTTTTAATTCTTAGATACTGTGTGCATAAGATATTGTCTCATGTCTTATGTCTATATATGCACATTAATCCCTTTGAGGGTAAGGGCTTACTTTTTATTGAGTAACATCACCTTGTTGTTAGCCCAAGTATAACATAAAAGTTGTCCCAGACTGACTGCTTGCCCGATAAGGGGTTAATTGTAGTTTTGCATTGCACTGCAGTACTTTAAGCATAGTTGTAGTTCTAACCAACATAGATTGATAAAAGTATCATATTATCCCATCTTTAAAAACAGCTCCCAAATGAACTGAAAGGTAAAGTTTCGAGTTATACCAATTACGGTGTCCCTTGTGTTTACCTGTATCATCCTCAGCATACTATTACTATTTCTGCTACTGTTACTACTACTACTACTACTACTGCTATTATACTATTACAACTACTACTACTTGACTACTACTGTCCTTCTACTATTGCTACTTACTCATTTAGGAATAGCCTTCTTTTTCATAGACTTCAACCCTGTCATACTTCCATAACCAATTGTGTATTAGTGCACATTTTTTTGTAGTTCTTGCTTAGCAGTTTTTCTAGTGATGGGACAAAAAGTATGATAATCTTACACAGCAATCTAGAAAGTAGTAATAGTGCTTTAGAAATTTGGCACTCATTTTGCACAGTTTATATTGCCATCTGATCATGTGTGTATTCATAATATAATTATTAGGATTGATGTAAGCACCATTGGCATGTGTCTTAGTTACTCTGTGGTCGCTTAGTAGTAAACACTAGTTATAAGTTTATAACACTTAGAATAGAATAGTTTTTCTTATTAGTTAATGCCTTGCAAAGTGTACAATATTAAGACAAAATTGAATTATTTTGTGTGCTTTCAAATTCAGCAGTTTCATTTAGAGCAAAGAAAAAAAAAAGCAATGCTAAATTATTGCCTTTTAACAAAATTATTCCCAGTGTATATAATAATGATTAACGTAATGGCTGTATTGTCTTCCTTAAGTTTGTCCTACCATTCCACCTCCAACACCCTCCTTCCCATCTCAGGAATCCCAGCACACACATCATTAGTTCTGCAATGCTTAGGAGGGTTAAGATGTCACTTATAATGGTTCTGTTGATTCCTCCAGAGTGTACCATAAAACAGACCATCTAATTTGAGATAGGCTCAATTTTTTGGTGCAGTTTTGGGACGTCACCAGCTTCTGTATCTTACCCCCTTGTACAGTATTTGCAACCTCTGCCACTAGTGCTTTTGCATGTTGAAAAATATATATATATTATGAAAACATAGGCATCAGAAACTATTGTGTTTGCTGGGTATATACTGTGTACTTTATCCTAACCCAACCTAACTGAACTCATCCCAATACAAGCCCAGTTTTATCCTTGATGGTGATATAAGTTAACATTTGTTATGTCCTCAGATGACTTCACGCTCGGGGAGATCCACCTGGAGCTCACACTGACCAAGGGCCAACTGGAGGTCGTGGTCAGCAGCGCCCGGGGACTCCCCTCGGCCGCCTCGGGTCAGGATCCAGGTTAGCATTGAAAAGAATGTCAATGAAAAAAACATAATATAAGTAATTCTGGATTAAGCACCACTTGTTGAACTGGGTAAGCACTGGATGAGCACTGTTAGCACTTTGAAGCATGTAATAATTCCTTACCAGTGAGGAGTGTTGCAACTTACCACTTACAGTATATAGAGCAGTGGCTTATGCAACTTCATGGCCTAGGGGAGGGAGAAAACACTCATAAATACCAGGATCAAACTTGTGTTAGAAAATAAGAAATAGTTTGTTTTTTATCAGAAGACACCTTACAGTAGTATATGTGAAGACTGTCATAAAGAACAGAGATTTAATTAAAGTTACTGTAAATGAGTTGGTAACTTAGTCAGTTTTTCTGTTTAATTTTCCTCAGACACGTACGTGAAGACTTATTTGAAGGAAGGTGAACGACGAATCCACAAGCGTAAGACCCGTGTGACTAAACACTCGCGACGGCCCAAGTTCAACCAGACCCTGCGTTATGGCGCCCAAGATGCCCTGGGCCGCTCCCTGCTGGTCATGGTGTGGGAGCGTCAGAGGGGCTTTGAACATAACCAGGGCATCGGAGTGGCCGAGATTAGCCTGGCCAAGTTGGAGCAAGGCCAGCGACCTCTTGTCGGCTGGTATCGCCTCCTGCCTGTCAGTAGTGTCATGCGGGTGGACTCGGACTCTGGTGACAGCACACGTTAATATTTTCAGGCTCGGTAATGTTTGAATGGTTAGTGCACTCCCAACTGAAAGAAACAGCCAACTACCATAACATTTTTGATACAGTTTATACAAGTACGAAGCACCAGGGGACTAAATCGTCTACGCACAAAATATTATAGACTTCTCCTGTGTATTGTGGAAGCCTGAGAGTGTTACAGAGACACACATACACTGGGGCTGCAGGAGGTGGTAGGAAAGGGAATCAGGTGTTGTTGCTGCTACAGGTCTGGGTTTTTATTCATAAAGGTATCAGAGCAGAATCAAAACTTCCCTTTGTTAATTTTTAAGTTTTTCCAAGCTGTGTAAGCCATTGGATACTTATTAAGAATTAGGTTTTAAAATTTTTTCAATTAATGTTTGGGTGTAAATTTCCTTTGCCACACATAAAACATCGGATACACATTGTTATATTCCTTTGTTGAAGCATTAAGAGCCTGTTTAAAAAGGAGGGAACTTAATATAGGTGTGGTGATAATAGAATATTCCGTCTTTTTATAAATGGTTACTGTCTTCGTAATGATCACCAGGTGTTTAACAATTATATATCTATTATCATGAACAAAACGAATGGAACATTATATTAAAAAATGCTCTAATATCTTTTATGAATATTAGCTCAGCCAGCCAGCCAGCCAGCCAACTAGCATCCTTGTACACGTATTAATGTTCTCAGATATGGTGGTATGGACAAGTATAAGAGACCTTTATGATCTAGTGATAAAAAACATAATATATATCATAAGCCTCTTTAAAAATAAGAAAGTTAAAGGTATTATATGTGAGAACAAGTTTTACAAATGCTCCTTTCAAATCACAGATCCAGAGTGATATAAAACATTGTGCGTGAAGTGTTGATTAAGACACAGAATCAGGAACTTTGCAAGAGGCCATCTCGCTATTAGTGCTCAATGTGATGAAGCGAATTCTTGATAAGAATACTGTTTGGAGCAACTAGTGCTCAGTGTTAGTGTTTTGAGTGTAATATTGTAGGGGAAGTAGATGGCAACAGTGGCAAGAAAACTCCTAACTATTAATATATTTTGAATTACTGTAGTCTTACCTTGGCTGTGTGGAAGTGGGACTTTGTTTTTCAATTACCCATATCCTTAAGTACTGTACGGTAATTGTTTATGAGTGTCTAAATTATGTTCAGTTTCAAGAAGCAGAACCTTCTTTAAAATGATCAGGTCTTATCAGTGTTCTCTCATGAGTGGCAAATGCAGTAATATTTCTGGGAGGCACAGTGTACTCCACACCAAAAACAAGTGTTGAAATTCACTCTCTTTTGTTTATTTCATTACAGGTGTGGCAGGGGATGGTGAATGGTCAGTCTGCCTCAGTAATGCCGTATACCCTTAGGACTAATTTTTTTTTTTCAGTTATTCGTTGGAGCAAAACAGAATTGAAACGTCAGCCATTCATAACTTTCTTTGATCGATCACATTCAAGATACTGTTTGGTATATTACTAGATTGGTTAATCTTGGATTTTTAATTATGTTCTGTCATTATTGTTTTAAAGTCTCTTGTATGTGGTACAGGGAAAGCCACACTTCATCCTCTTCTTCCTGATAATTCACCCTGTATTTGTTGTTACCTACCCAAATCCAGCGTATGATTAATTAATGTAACCCAAATTTTGTGTAGTCCTTCCTTGAAAAAAAGATAAAAAGAAATGTATTGCCTTCTGGTAGGGATCCTTACTTAGGGGAAAACCACTTTGTGGTAAACTGGAGAGCTACTGATTCCTCCAAATGATCCCGGGAAACAAATCACGTCAATGTTACTAATAAGGTATCCGTTTTGTGACATAGTTTGAAGGATTCATTGGCCCTCCATATTACCAACACTAGTTTCTCCCCTTAAGTGACAGCTAACTAATATTAACTCTTGGAGATTTACTTGAAACACTTTATAAACCAGAGGAACACTTCTTACCAATGTTATCTGGCATGGTCAACTCATATATGTGTCTACAGTACGACTTTATCCTAATTGTTAGTACAGTAAAGTATTCATACCTTTGATGCTCGCTTACATACTTGTATAACAGAACATCATACATTTTGATGCAAATTTATATATAATTGTGAAGTACCATTGGACTAAAACACCATAATGCCAAGACCATGGAGTGTGTTCCTATGGTACTGACAGACGTATACAAAATGTGAGGTCAGAAAAATGAACGAGACCATCATCAGCCTTAAGGGAATACTCTCATGTTGGTAAATTGGAGGGCTACTGAATCCTCCAAACTATGCCAGAAAATAGGCTACCTCAGTACAGTATATGTGTAGGTTGACTTTTTTATAGCATAATTTGGAGTAGTCAATCAACCGGCAATTTATCATTAAGAGGATCAACCCTTAATATAAAACAACATGACTAGGATTACTCGTGTTCTTATCCATCAGTCCTTCCCTAAGAATAAATCATGTAGGCAATCCACACACAGGCATAAATCTGTTACACAATGTTTAATTAGCTACTGAAACACTATGATGCAATTTTATTTAATTTTTCTAGATTATATTTTGAGACTATAGATGGTGCATTAGATTACTTCTGCCACTTCCACTAACACTCTGCTGTTTTAATGATCAAGAAACCAAAAAGGAGTGAATTGTTTTGAGCCTCTGATGATTAGTGTGTTAAATGAATACTGTACATTGATCATTCACTCGCTACACCCCAACCCCTACAGTATGTCACAGAAAGGGATTATTTTTCTCTTCCTTTGTTGACATTTGGATCATTGTGCATACCATAATGAACTCCAAGTCAACACACACACACACACACACACACACACACACAAAACTAGTACCATTCATGTGTAGGTGAAGTGTTGTACCAGTCGACCTATTTGTTGTTCATATAATCAAAATTTGACCTGTCTATCAAAATGCTTGGGAAAAATTTATAGTATATAAAGGGGCATTAATATGATAAAAGTTAACTGATATGAGTTGATCTGTGTGTGTAGTACATGTAACATTTGTACCGTTCCACACATTACGTCTTCCCATCTGCTTTATAATAAATATTTATAAATGTGCATAAGCTAAATATATATATATATAAATATATACAGATATATTTATCATGTATGTTAAATGAATCCGGTATAAATGTCAGTATATTGGAGTGTAACCAGTTTGCTCACACATACAGTACTGACACATTGGCTGGATAATGATGGTGACTTGTATAATGTCTGCACCAGTTATAATCATCATCTATCCCATGATTTTTCTTACCATTTGTATACTATCCACGGACTATTGATACAAAATATTATGAAAATAAGAAATGAAGATGGAGTGTAATATGTGACAGTCATATTCCTTGTCAAACCCAAAGGACTCAAGTCCTGCCTAAGTCTTTGTCACTCACATGGGTCTGTATTCTTTTTTGCTATCAACAAATCACTCTGTATCAACTTAAGATAATATTTCTTTTTTTGTAAATCCATTTTACCTTCATTTTTATCTCTTTTATCTTTCTGTGAATTTCATGAGAGGCTGTGACAGATTACTTGCCACAGATATCACCACACAGCTAATCTCGTTACTCCACCAAATGGTAATGTTTTGGTGATAAAGGACCTGGGTTAAACAACTAGGAGTATTGCCCATACTTGTCATGTTTGACATTTTTGTACTTACATACACATCATACACATTATGACAATTGTACAGTTTATACCATATAATCTCAAATTTTGCAGGCCATACCTAATGGAAGAAGTGTGCAAAATTTAAATTTCCTAAATTTGAAATGGACTTCTTACCCGGTATGGAAATAATTACAGTACATGTATTGTATATTGGTTTCCTAACCTACCAACCTCGACTCCGAAAATAAATATTTTTCACATAAACCCAAATACAGGTACTGTACCTTGCATTTTACACTTGGTAGAAGGCAGGAAGATTACAAGTGAACTTAAGTCAGAACTGTTTAAATCCATGCAGTATACATGATTATTGTAGCAAAATTTGCAGTTTGGTACCATTAAAAAAAAAACTTTGATAAATTGAATTATGCTGAACTTGAGATTATACTGTATATGGATCATTGTCTTTATCAGACATTAGACACGGCCACATGCAAGGAAAGTCATGAGTGAGACAATGAGAATAACCAATACAATGACTCCAGTAAACACAACAGTGAGCCATCCTACTGGTCACTGTCATTGCCTGATCCATGTTTTCTTGAATATTTCAACTTCACCCTGTTTAGTTGCCATCAGATGTAGCCTACTGTTCCCCACGTGTCCTCACACTTCTAGACTCGCGTGTGTGTGTATGTGATGGCAAGCCATGTCCAGGAAAAGTTTAAGTGATAGGCATTGATGATATCCAATACATGCCATGGTATAAAATATTGCATTAGTCGTATTCCTCCCTCAGACCATGGTATTTCTTCCATGTGGTACAAGGTTTTGAGAACTAGTATAGAAAACATTTACAGTAATTTCACTGTGTAAAGCTTACTGTCACGTGTATTATTGCATTATCATTAATTGTACGGAAAATTCTAAGTAATTCCAAATAATCCAGTGAGGCATGAGAGGGGGTAACAGCACTTCTGACAGATGGTGACTGTACAGTTAGTTCTCCTACATGATTATTTGTGGTAATGTGTAAGGTACTGCTGTATTTAATATGCAGTGAAAATGTTCAACTTCTGCAGTGTATAAACAAATTCACTCGACTCATCATTACTGCTGTTATTTGTTGGTAGGTTTGTTTACATGGTGTGTCTATAGATTATATCCAAAGTCTCTTCACTAACTGGATAGCTTCCCACTTCCACTGTCAGTATACCATATACATTTTTTAGTCATCATGGGATAAAAATAATGGTCTTCATAGTCGTTCGTATTACCTGTTTGTATAAGTGTTGCCCAGATATTAGTATTAATGACAATCACACTTCTTTGTGTATAACAGATGTAAGATACTGCATACAGTACATGTACTGTTTAATATATCCTTGTATATATACTGACAAGAGTTATGTCTCACTCACTTTAATATGACGCAAAGTAATAATGTCTGCTGATAATATTTACTGTCAACTGTAGAAAAACAAGCATGAGTACAGTATGATGTACTATGCAATATCTGAGAAGAATGTCGTCTTTAGAATTGCATGGGCTTATGTGTCATATGGCCAGAAATTGAAGACCACCAATTCCTCTGACTAGTACAGTATCATAAAACAACACCTCATACTGATGGAGTCTGTTTTGTGGTATAGATTGGAAGAATATGTAGCGTCCAGTTCAACGACAACATCACAGGTCCCGTATCTAAACACTACCTATAAACGTTATCAGTATTAATAGTTACTGTACGTGTTTATTGCTATATCTAAGTACTGTACAGTATACATTATTCCTCACTGTCACATTCAATCCATTTCTTTCGGAGTCATTGAAGGGCAAGAGGAGAGACAACTTTTGTCAGTTATTTAACAAGTAAATGTACACTCAGCATCAGAAGTTTATCCCAAGTCAGGTAACACTGTGTGTGTGTGTGATAGTTGTCAGATGTGGCAACAACACCATTACATTTAAGTAAGGGTAATCTTTGTAAATAATTGTAGTTTATTTACAATCATGGTAGTTAATTGCAGAATATAATTTGTTAATGTATCCCAGAGCGCACCAATTAACATCAGATAAATAATGAGAGAACAGTGCAAGAAGCTGTCGTCTATGGTGACTCAAAAATTATTGTTTATGAATTATAGGATGTCGGTAGGATGTATAGAATGCAGACTTGGGATGAGATTCTGTTACTGCCTTTACATTGATATATAGTGCATTTTTTTAACCAGACAAACATGTACTAGTACCCTTCAGTTGATTGGCTGGACCTGCTTTGTTCAATTAACATTGGTGTAGAGGTACAGTATTGTAGATAAATGTTATTACTGACAGGTAAGAATACTACTGACTCTGTAATATCAACTGTATCTGGTATGATCAGCTATAACCAGTGTGATTTGCACAAATTATATTCAATCAATGAGGTGTGTGGTAGCCAGGTTAACAAAAATGTATTACTGTATTATAATTGTGTGTTATCCTGGGAGGTAATGAAGCGCTGTTTAGATAATCTTAAGTGGGTATCACACCAGCACACTTTCCTCCATCCTCAGGACAACATAAGGCTTCCTCTGTCCCCATAATTATTTCAGGAGGTGAGAGGAGAACTGCAAATCAGAACTGAGCAGTTTATTGGCCTGAAAAGAGAAGAAGAAGTAAGGAGGACACAGGAAATGGGTGCTAGTGTGCTTGACCCTTTATCATCCTACTCAACTCTACTTCACATCAGGCATTTATTCAGTGGGTTAAATGTAGTTGGTAAATTGGAGGCTATACAGATTCTCTAAACTGCATCACAAAACAGATCACCTAAACTATACTCTGACTATCTGTTCCTTAGCACAGTTTTGAGGAATCGATACGTAGCCTCCAGTTTTACGAAGGCATCTTTACCCCCTTCATGCTGCCTGGGTCCGTGTGTGTATAAATTTCGTGATAATTGTTTACTCTACATAATGTCTCTCTTCTAAGCCTTATGGAGTATATATAGTGTAGGGTAGAGTTTCTTATGACATTACTTGTGCAAATATCGACACTTTTTTTTTTTACATAATTGTGAGCTAAGCTGTAACAAATCTCAACCATTTATATACTTGTTCAAAGGGACACTCTTGGGTTGTAAATACAGTACAGTGTTCCAATATTTGTAAAAATGACTGATAGTCTTCGAAGCGTAAAGAAATTGTGGATATATGTGGAAGGCAAGTGCTATGCTATTTATGTGTTGTAAAAATAATGTGATAGTAAAAAAAACTCATATCTACATTACTTCTTTATGGGCAGAAGGTAAATACAGTAGGCTTACAGGTAAATTGTTGTTTATATAGAGTCAACAAAATACTCTTTCCTGTCAAAAAAAGAATATGTTTTCCCATATGTGTCTGATCTAATGTGTGTGTGTACAGCATAGTACGTTTTCCACTTCTGTAAGATATCCTTCTTTCTAGTTCAGTTAGTAGAAAAATTATATCTGACCTGTCCAACTGCAGACTCTGATGAAAATTCTATGTACTTTTGCCAGCATCATCAAATAGAATTCAGATGTTCGAATGATTTCCCCGGACTTGAATGACCAGTCATTAAGAGAGCTACTTTTTTTTTTTATGTATTTTTGTTATTATGACGCATCAAGGGACCGAGACATGGATGTGCAAAGTATGTTAGATGAGAGGTCTGTATGTTAACCTTTGTTGCAGTAATAACACATTCAAGGGTTAGGCAAGGATGTTGATGGAAAATTAGAGGTTAATGATTCCTCCAAACATTGTCCCAAACCTGCTGCCTCAACACTGGTGCTGTGTTTTAAAGGTACAGTACATGTTGGAGAAATAAATAACCACTATTTTTCTCTCTACATCTTGCCTCTTTCAACTGTGACTGTGTTGGGATGCATTTATCCACATATAAAGAAACACATGAGTACCACAGGGATTAATATACAGTATTCATGATTCATTGAAATAGTTCCTCATATTATGAACAGCCAGTATCAAACAAGAGCTGGTAAAATTTTTTTTTATCTTACTTGTTGATTTTTATAATGAACACAGAGACAGCAAAGAATGGGTTACTTACTAGAAACAGCTGACAACTCCTTAGGACACATCACAATATACAAACTTGCACCCAACTATAATTTTTTAACCGGGCAAAAAAATACTGGATCCCTTATATTTTCTCGGACTATTCTGTAAATGTAATGCAATCCAAGACAAATTACATAAATAATCTACAATCAGACAGGCAAAGCAAAAGCAACAAGACATTTGATTGTATATGATTATACTGTATAGTACTACTGTATTCCCAGGGGCTCGGGTATACAGTCTGTCTATGCACTCACTTTCATTTGATGCTGACACAATGCAAACTGCTATTACTGTACAGTATATCTATTATTGTTACCATTTGTATAAGATTTTGTTTTCACACATGTTTATTTGTTGGTTTGTTAAGAGTATTTAAAAAAATTGTATCGATGATCAATTTTGCAGGATGATTGGGCATTAGTGTTTCCTAAAAGTTTTAAAGTTTTGGTGGTTCCAGGTAAATAAATTCTTACCAAAAATTCAAAGTTAGATATTGAAAGGTTGTTGTATATTTTGGTATTTAAGTAATCGAGGGTGAAATAGTTGTTTACATCAGTAGAGTTTGTTTGGCGTTTGCAAAGACATGCACCTCGGACAAGTTAGTGCTGTATTAGTCATTACAATATTATAATTATTATTATTATTATTGTTTTATCATTAGAATATAATTATATTAATATAATTATTATTATATAATTTCATACACTTACGTCAGAAACACAGACAAGTGGGAAAGTATTACCATACAATTTCTCTCCTTCTTTTAAGTGGGCAGTTGTGCAAGTACCATTGTATATCCATAACAGTTGGAATTGCCAAGAATCACGGAGTCACACAATCTTCTTATTATGTATAGCACTTGTTACTCTTGTAGATAAAATACACCCATTCGTCATCCATCCGTAACATCCATCTCAATGTGAGAAATGTTGTGTTGGTGTGTGCTTTAAATTTTTGTTTCATTCATTTGCATATTGATTAAGAATTTGACATTACAAAATTCCTTAAAGCTGTTGGCACTTTGAATGTGTAGCTGAGTGTAGAATGAAATATTATGGTGAGAATCATTTTCACAAGACTGAAGAAGTTACTCTATATGAAGTAAATGTTGTCCAGTGATGTGATGTGACAGATAATATGAGGTAGGCCCATAAAAAAGAAAAACCATGGGCTTGGAGATGACCACAACTGTACACAATGGCTCTATAGGCACGGCAATACGGTACCATGCACTCAATCAAAAAACATTCAGTTGGATGGGGCTTGGTGAAATCTTAAATGAACATTGTATCTCACGTTTCCATTTTCTATCGTCAGGGGAGTGAGAATGGTTCAAGTGAGGAGTGCACAGATTTATTTATTATTTTCTCATTCATTATTTACAGTGTTTAATTTAATTTAATTTTTTCTTTTGCTTGAGTGTATACAGAGCCGTCATACCTACCAGTCATCGTATTCATCTAGCGTATGGTATTTTCTTTCATGTGGTTTACACTGTACTTGTGCTGTGAATGGAATGAAGGAATAAGAAGAAAGAAGACCGCCCTAGGCCTGGAGCACCCTGAAGGACGAGGGAGAAGGTGATAGAGAGGAATGACAGCAAGCACGAAGGAAAAAGGAAGAAGATAGAAATACAGACGGAAAAGGGAAAACACCATTTGAGGAGCTATTCTGGGTACCTGTAAGATTTTCCATGGCCTATATTGATTACTATGACAAACAAAATACAGTAGTGATGATCTTAATACGCCTGTGTATGTATGTATGTATGTATGTTGCGTAATACTTGGCCTCATACGAAATGAATTCTTAAGGTTGTTCAGCCTTAATCATGTTATACTTGTTCCTAAATATTTCATTAGTAATTTCCTGTTATGAATGGTAGGTGTAATGTTTCAAATTTCAGGTGCATTTTGCACTACTGTATATGCACTGGTCAGACAATCTCCTTCATTCTCCTCTTGGACATTTACCATCATCCTCTGGTCAGTGGTCACACATTGCCTTTCTCTAATTGTTCATTTCTTTTCCTTCATTTGCTTTTCATTTCTTTTCCTTCGTCCTCTGTTCATTTTTTCCTTCATCCTCTTGTTATTTCTTTTCCTTCATCCTCTATTCATTTCTTTTCCTTTGTCCTCTGTTCATTTCTTTTCCTTCATCCTTTGGTCACACATACAAGTCATAACCTATACAAACTGTTGCCTTCAAGTTGTCTTTCCATCGAGATAATTATTATGTAATATTTCCTGTTGAAACTTACTGCCCATGAGTGTGTAAGGGACCCTGTGATGTAGTCAGAAAATTGGAGGTAAGTGAGTGTTTCAAATATTGCCATGAAATACAACCTATATAATTATGGAAGAAGCTTGTTTCGTGGTACTGTACTGTATAGTCGGGAGGAATCGGAAGTCTCCAATTATCATACACTATCACAGGGTCATCAAAGGGATAGTATACTCTTGATTCTTCCAAAGTATGCCAGGAAACAGGACCAGGCCAACAACAACAGCAACAAAATATTAATGGTGGCCTGTTGCTTGGAATGGTTTAGAGGAATCAGTTGCTCCAGATTTACCAACACTGTACTGCCTCCTTGATTAATTTGTTGGTCATTGTGCTGTACTGTAAACGATGGTGATGGTGGTGTAAAATTAGGGGGATCATGATTTTCTTTTGAGCGAATTGGAGGGCTACTGATTCCACCAAGCCCATCACCAATTTATATATTTATAAATTTATTATTTTTTTTTATTTAAGTATCCTGTTTCTTGGCATAGTTTTTTGGGGGGGGAATCAGGAGCCCTTTGGTTCGTCCAGCATAAAACCTGATAGCTTACAAGTTTTATTTTATCCAAGCTAATGTGCCGTTAGTTTAGAAACATCTCAAGAGTATCACAGCTATTTAATTGTTGATGTGAGTGGAGAGTTGACTATGTATGTGCGTATTCATTTTCTTGTGGTGATGTATGTGTGTATTCCTTTTCTTGTGGTCATTAATACAGGCGAAAAATGCAGAACGGTAGGCTATATATATAAATGTGAGGGGAAACTGTATTGCCTCCCTCTGCCCATTTAATTATTTAAGGACCCTGTGATCATGTATGGGAATTGGAGGCTTCTGTTTCCTCCTGATAATGCCACGATACACACTCCTTCCATATAGGTGGTGTTTCGTGGCAATATTTAAAGGACTCATTTAACTCCAATTTCTGACTATATCACAGGATCCCTTAACTTCCTACCTACCTCTACAGCCACCATTATCTCACTGCTCCAGGTGTGTGTGTGTGTGTGTGTGTGTGTGTTCAGATAACCCCATAACTACTTAAGATAATTCCCCCCACAACAATTTACCAGCTTAGCTCTTGCATGAGTGTGAGGTAAAAATAGTTACAGTGGTGGTGATAGTGAGACAAGAATGTTACAGTGGAGGTGATGTTAATAGTGAGGTGTGTTGTGGTGGTGGTGATGATATTGATGTAGGTGTAGTAATAGTGGTGGTGGTGGTGGTCTTGGTGGTGATAGTGTGGTGGTGGTGGTGATGATATTGATGTAGGTGTAGTTATAGTGGTGGAGGTGGTGGTGGTGGTGGTGATAGTGAGGTGTGTTGTGAGGGTGAGGTATAATGAGTGCAGATAGTGAATTATTCCACCTTTTTTTCCCACTGTATGCGTGTATGTATGTATGTTAGTACTCGCCCACTTTAATTGGGTAACCGAAAGAAACAGCCTATGTGCAGCTTTAGGTTAGAAGGTAATAGTACTTTTAATACTGGGGTACTGAAGCTGCCCAATAGTGTACGTTCAGTGCTTTTCATATTAATAATAGCTTTTGTTTACCATATTTACACCCCCCTAGCTTTTTCATGCACATAACGCATTTTTATCTATTAAACGTTTATTGATTTGTTGAATGTAGACACTTAAATAATGACGTGTTCTTTCCGTGACATTTTGACCTGTAATAGTTGTTACGCAGAGATTGATATTTTTGTCGCACCGAAGATTATTATTTTTCATTTTGATACGGTTTGGTTAACATGACGAGTTGGTTGGTTAAGGCACCTGTCTGGGCCATATTCAAGAACATGTGCTGTGCATACGATGGTGTGGTACCTGTATGACGGCTCCATAGAAAAACAACAGTGCCATCGTATCAGTACCATGCCATTGTCAACACCACGGACATTCTTGCCTATATTGTATCGCCCTCTCTATTGCACTGTTTGTAATGAATCTGTGTACTGTACTGTACTGTAAACTCTCTTTGTACAGTCGGCAAAAAAAGTTTCGTTACCACCTCTACGTGAATTTTAACATCGGGAAGGACAGTAGAATTGGTACTCCGGTAGACTGGGCAGCTGTGCCTCGTGTCATCCGAGACGGCTATCGTCTTTGCCCCTCTGATAATATGCGGACCGCGGCAGTGACAGCTTTTTTATATCAAAAGTTTAGCTGATTTTAATCTAAATTTTGAGTGTTAAAGAACTATTACTATTTAACTATTCATTATTAAACATAAGGAAATACGGTTGAGTATTTTAGAACAAGAATAACCGTGAAATACCCAGAAAAAGTAGCACTGGCTGAAAGAACGTATTTCCTACTTGCCTGTCCATTAGACACTAATGGTCACGGAGGGTGACGGAGGTACCTGTATACAGTAATCTCTCAATTATCCGGCGTATAGCAGCCGAGACCGCGTCGGATAATGTCGAAAGACGGATAATGCATCACTACCCCCCCCCCCCGCCCGCTCGTAGCTCGTTCCGGCTCGCACAATGCTAATAACATTAAGGGGAGCCTCCACTCTCACCCCCATCTGCACTCCTGTTAATTTTAGAAGCAAAAACTCTCTGCCATCGTAATCCTCGTTGGTTTTTACATATACTGTACTGACCAATTTTCATTGCAATAGGCGAGCCCACACTTTGAGTGATGTTGCCAAATGGTGATCTATTTTTTATTTGCGACCTTTTAAGTGCTGGACATGGGTAACTTAGTTAAATTTCATACCTTATTTTACACTAGAAAATTAGCGTTCTAGTTCACGACCTTTTACTTAAATGTATAAAAAAATACATACTTTTGTGTTTTCGCATAATATATGCTGAATATACTATATTTTTCATATAAATTAGTAAATAATAAAAGTCGAAATGTGTGCATTAAGCGGCTTTCATGAACTGCATGAGTATAACAGCCTACAAATATTAACAATTGTATTTAGCATGACCCATACCATGAAGCGGAAAATGTTGAAATGCCATATTTTCACATTTATTAGCATTAGAAATATGCATACCTTGCGCTGGCAGGGCCTCCGAAAATATTACCCTCCTAGAATCGAGCCAGTTTTACCCTAAATTACTATGTATTACCCTAAAAAATCGGCAACATCGTAACTTTGAATAATGTAATGCATTATTACACAGTCATTTAGGATCATATATAAGAAAAAACTAAAATAAATTCTATTTGTAAAGATCATCATGTTTATTAGTGAAAGAAAATAAACTTACGGTATCTGGGTTATGCCCCAATACACTGTATTATGGATAATTTGATGGGTTCAGCAAAATTGTAAAGCAACATAAATATGTAGCCTCAGTATTAATTAACTTTCAACTTTCTTTTCATGTCTACAACAGCTTTGAGTATTATTCTTAATTTTCGATAGATTTTGACATATAAAATATGTTTTGCCTATGAATTACCCTAAAATTACCCCAAATTAAGCCTTACCCTAAACACTACCCTAAAGAGGATCTAATTACACTAGTTTAGGGTATTTTACCCTAAAATGGAAGCACTGGGTGCTGGGTTGGTTTGTTTACGTGTTGCTGCAGCAGCGGAGACCGTATCGTATGGACACCAATATATTATCAACATCTTATTGTGATTTAGTACTGTTACTATCATTGACGACGTAAAATGTAAAATAAAATTATAAAAGGCCTGTATAAGTTTGTATATCATTCTAATTTTGTTATCTTTGCGTATAATCGGACTAAAAAGCCTCTTCTGAAATAATAGGATATATATTTTTATTCATGGTTGTATTCGTATGAAAATAAGTCCAAGATAAGTTAAAAATATGTAAAAAATATTGAATAAGTTATAATAAGTCGTTCCACAATAGGAAGCCCAATACAACTTTGCCCGACATAGGACATTTTTTCCAGCCTAGAAATCGCCATCAAAATGCCGTTTGGCAACTCGTATTAAAGTGTGGGCTCGCCTGAGCAACAAATAATATTTTTCTCAAATTTTGTGTGTGTGTGTGTGTGTGTTTAAGTACCCCTGTAAATGTGTGTGTGTAAGTATCCTTGTATTCGGCCTGACCTGACCTTGGGTGAGGTGAGGTGACAGACAGACCACACCTCACCCAACCAGCATGACCTGACCTTGGGTGAGGTGAGGTGAGGTCTGTCTGTCATCAGAACACACCTAGTCCCTCCCTCCCCCTGTCAGCTACTTATTTTCCTTTCATTCAACTCTGTACTGCTGAAGAGGGAGGTAGTTGCCTCCGAAACATCCATATAAAATACTTTCTGTATATAAAAAGTGGGTTTTTCTTAGGTTGGAAAATATCATTTGAAAAAAAATTTAACTTAAAATTCTCTAGTTAGTGCTCTAAATTTGTAATACCTCCAATTTCTTTATCTTCCCTAAGTTATACAGAGTATGGAGAAGTGGCTGGTGTATGGTAGAATATTGAATTTTGCCGATTTTTTTTAATGCTCACATACGGACCTGACTAGAGATAAGGATTTCGTGCGCCGGATAATGTCGCATGACGGATAGCACGATGACGGATAATTGAGAGATTACTGACTATAAAGCCCCGTCCACACTGAGCCTCACGTTGCGCGACGTGTTGATTCAACACGTTGAAAATTCAAATTCTCAACGTGTTGAGGCGATTCCCACCCACGGCTATTTCACGTTGTGGTTGGGAGTGGAGGGTGTATACACACACACACAGGTATTTACGTATGTACACACACATACAATAATACACACATACACAATAATACACACACGAACAAGAGTCTAACCACGTGTACACACACACAATAATACACATACACACACACGCTGGGCGGTGAGGCCCGCAGTGTGGACACTACCCTCAATTTTCAACACGTCCACCTGCATCACAACGCGCAACGTGAGGCTTAGTGTGGACAGGGCTTAAGACACTCGCATCACACCTGACTCGCCAGTCAGGTGTACCAACATTATATCACATTGTTAAAAGGATGGTAACGAAACTTTTTTTGCCGACTGTACATTACATACCCATATATGGTTTGGATAATGAGGGGTTTACTGTACGCTGATCCATAGAAAACAACAGTATAACAGTATATTACACAACCATAACAACAGTGAAAGACGTTTGATCATTACTGTACAGTCGGCCTCAGGAATTGGTACACAGAGCATTGGTTAAAAAGGGGTTGTATTTTTTCTGCACTTACAGTAGGGTTTGTTCAGCTGACTGATTCAGGTATTAGCCAAATAACATTACTGTACTATAATAGAAAAGTGTAGTGTTAGGAAATTAATGTACTAAATTTTGTAGTTAATTACAAACCTTTGATGCCACGGGTGTATACAAATTTCTGAGGCAAAAAAGTTTTGTTACCATCCCTTTTAACAGTGTGATGTAATGTTGGTACGCCTGACTCGCCAGTCAGCCGTGACGCAAGTGTCTTACCTCCGCCACCCTCTGTGCCCCTCAATGTTTCATGGACAGGCAAGCAGGGATGACGTTCTTTTACCCAGTGCTATTTTTTCTAGGTATTTCACGGTTATTCTTGTTCTAAAATACTCAAACGCATTTCCTTATATTTAATAATGAATAGTTAAATAGTAATTAAGAGTTCTTGAACATTCAAAATTTAATTTAAAATCGGCTAAACTTTTGATATAAAAAAGAAACGGAATGCGTTGTGCTAAGTTGTCACTGCCGCGCCGGCATATTATCGGCCAGGGCAAAGACGATACCCGTCCGGCATGTCTCGGATGATGAGGCACAGCTGCCTAGTCGGCGGAGTACCAACCTTACCGGGGTTGCCGATGTTAAAATTAACGTAGGGGTGATAACAAAAAATTTTTGCCGACTGTACATCAATTACCATCATTTTCAATATTGTAGATGATGATGTATGTACAGTTATAAGCACTAATTAGTATTCAGGTGTGCTACGAATACCTAGAGACAGTAAATAAATGCACAATAAGAACTCCATTGGAATTACTTCGTTGGTGAATTGGACTGTTCAAAGCTTCAACCAAAGCTGTATATAGTACTTAGTAGTGCTCGTGACTCTCTGAAGGTCGCCCACGGTTTACCACTTTGTATATCCATCAGGTGATATAAATACAACTCGAAAAATAATGAAATAGGCATGTATATATAAAACAAAAGCAAAACGTGGATGTAATGCCTGTGTGGATTTATTGTTTATTTATTTATATTTAGAGTTTCTGGATGGATGGATGGAGGCCCCAGTCACAATATGCATTTTTTTCTTTTTTTGCAGAGATTATTATAAGTAGCCTATAAACCTCGGTACAGTACAAGCCCTGTGACGAGGAAAATAAAAATAGCAACTGTGATGACTCATAGGGCCGCATTCATAGCCACATGCAAATAGGGGAAGTAATTAAGGGGAGAGTATACTTTTGGTACATTAGAGCGCCTTGATTCCTCCAAAATATGCCAGGAAACAGAACCATATTAACAAAAATAATGGTGGCCCGTTGCTTGGAATAGTTTAGAGGAATCATTATCTCCCAAACTGGCAAAACTATACCCTCCCCTTAATGTTGCAGAATTAAAAAAAAAAAAAAATCAAATTATTTAATCTGTCCACTTCTCTGGGGTGGGCGGAGGGGGGGCTTGTACAGTTGCGGACACATGAATCGGACACACTTCAAACTGGGGGGGGCCCCTTATCAAGCATAGAATAGGATGCGTCGCCTCTTCGCACAACGGGCCATATTCAAGAACGTTTGTGGTGCATACGATGGTGTGGTACCGGTACGATGGTTCCATAGACAGATAACAAAGCCGTTGTACAGTACCACACCATTGTATACACCACGAATGTTCTTGAATATGGTCCAACGTCTCGTACTACCCTATGCTGAATGAGGGGCAGCGTTTCATGTGTGTCTGTGATTCATATGTTGGCAACTGTACATTCATAACTATTGGCCTACTTAATTATTTCATTGTATAACCTGTCAAAAATGTACCAGCTGCCTCATTTAATTAATTTCTTGGCTTTGTCAGTAAATGTAATGAAATCCAAGATGAATTACACTCACAATACACACAATTAATAAAACTAGGTAGTTATTTGCAACTTATAAACACTGGAATGTAGCCTACGCGGAACTTGCATCCAATTAAAGTTGTATTAATTTGAAGGGAATCTGTATATTTTTGCCGGAAAGAAAAAAATGCAGCTTTTCTGAAAAGGATACTGTACCTCTAAACCCAAGTAACCCCTTCATCAGTAACCCAATCACTCCTCCGGCAGATGGTACAGTCGCGACACATAATCCTTGACCAGCCGACTTCCCCTTACACCCTGGTCAGTCACGGACTATGTGTCGCGACTGTACATACGTAGTGGTCACATGGACACAGCTTTCAAACCCGATCCTGCAGGACTAGGAATGCGGCCCCAAAATCTCTTGTATGTATGTATGTATGTATTTCACCCCCCTGTGTCGGTGTATGTATGTATTTCAGCATCCGTGTATAGTAGTCCACTTTTGGGTTGGTTCATGTCCCCAGGCACGTGTGTGTGATGTGATAATTGCCTCAGATGTTAACACTATAACATTTAATTAAGAGGGGAATAATTATATAAGTTGGCTAGATATAGATAATTAAGGGACCCTGTACGTGATGTAGTAAGAAAATTGGAGGTAAAGGAGTCCTTCAATTACTGCGGGGAAACTCCAACTCTATGGAAGGAGTTTGTTTCGTGGCATAATCAGAAGGAATCAGAAGCCACCACATCTCAACACGATCACAGGGTCCTTAACAAGGGGAGATTAATGCGTTTGTTGGTCAATTGGAAGGTCTCTGGTTCCTGCAAACTATTTCAAGTGATAAGCTGCCATTATATTTTGTTAATCTGGTCCTGTTTCGTGGCATATTCTGGAGGAATTAAGGAGCACCAGTTCACCAAAGAGAAAAAAAGAAATCTTCCCTTAATTCATGAGGCTACGGATTCCTCCACACAGGGTCTGTATGTAACGAAGAATATCCATGGTGTTTACAATGGTGTGGTACCGGTACGATGACTCTGAAGTGTGTCTAGGGATCGAGTCATCGTACTGCTACCATGTCATCACCCAACACCATGAATGTTCTTGCATACGGCTACCTACACTACAGCAGACCTCCCCAATTATAATGATGGTTTTCTTGACATAGTTTGGAGGAATCAGCAGCCTTTCAACTTTACCAACTTTAATTAATATGAGGGTTACGTGTTTTTTGGCGAAATGGAGGCTACTGGTTCACCCAAGTAGTCCCAAGAAACACCCTACCCTACCCTACCCTACCGATACCTACAGATAGGCCTAGGGGGCGGTTTTATGCCACAGTTTGGAGGATTCAGTAGACTCCAATTCACCGGCTACATCTTAATTAGGAATCCCATGTCTACTGTATATTTATTGTTCAGTGTTGGTAGGCTGATTTGTATGTTGGTAAAGGTGTATTAATTAATTCTGTCTATCTTGAATGACTCCAAAATAATAAATAATAAAAGTTACATTGAAATATAATGTGGTGAAAGAGGTGTGCGTTGTTGTCATTAACCTTTATTATCGAAGTCAAATATTATTGTATTTTTTTTAGTATTTACTTGTTTGCTCAATTGATTACACTTTGATTGAGTGCAGTTAACACTTTCTTTGCATTTAGTATTGCTCTTTTACACAACCAGTATTATTCTGTAACTTGACAACACTTTCTCTGCATAACTAACAACACTTTCCTTTTCCACAACTAACAAAACTTTCTCTGCACAACTAACAACACACCACTATTAACAACGCTTTCCTTCTGCACAACTAACAACACTTTCTCTGCTAAACTAAAAAAAATTTCCTCCATCAGTAATATTGAGGTGAATTGTTTCCTGGGGTAGTGGATGAGCAAAAATAATGGTGGCCTGCTGCTTGGAATAGTTTGGAGGAATCAGCTAGTTGCTCTAGACTGTCTTATTGGTAGATTGGAAGGCTAAGGATTCCTCCTTACTACCCTGCCTGGGCTTCAAACCTCACTGAGACTCATCACAACACCCTTCAAACCATACAGAACAGAGCCCTAAAGACAATCACAGGCTGCACAGCTACCACACCCACAGACTACCTACACTATGAAACCAAAGTCCTCAAAATCAAGGATCACCTTGACATGAGAGGCACACAAACACTTGCTGCAGCCTCCACAAACCCACACCATCCACTACACTACATGACACAACACCCACACATGCCAAGGAACATCAAAACAACACCCAGTACACGATACCATACACAAATACTATCATCTCTTACACCCTGCCCACCCCAAACCAATCTCCAAAAACACATCCATACTCAAATCACTCATCAATCCATCCAAACACTAAAAAACAACACTCAGCTGCATGCACGACCTCCTGACATCCACCCATCCGAATCCTCCCTTCCCCGTGAGGACAGAGTCTACCTGGCCAGGCTGAGGTGTGGCCATCACCCGGCCCTTCTGACATATCAGAAGAGGCTGGATGGAGCCATTGCGGATGCCTGTCCGGGATGCAACACAGCACCCCATTCTATTAAACACATTATTGAAGACTGCAACGCACACAACCACACTCGCCAACAACACAACATACACTCTCTGAGGGCACTGTGGGAAAGCCCGGTTCAGGCCATGACCTTCCTCAGGAGCTCGGGGCTGCTCGGCCAGACAGCTTGAGGAACTTCAACAACAACAACAACAGATGCCCTCAATGGTACTGTAAGTGACATAGTTTGGATTCAGTACTCTTTTAATTTATCAAAAAGAGGTTCTGCTCTGAAGGAAGGAAAAAATTGCCTTGTCCAGAGAGCTATAAATCTTCCAATTATGTGCCAAGAAACAGTTTGGCTCCATATAGATAATCTACTTTGTCTGTGTCAGGATTTGGAGGTATCAGTTAAAATTTTGCTGCCTATATCATACCCTCCTCAATTACCCTTTTAAGTCTAGCCTGTTAAGATATACAGTACGTAATTCTTCCATTTTGCATGCGGTAGGAAATTTATTTACCTCCTGTCTTCTACAGTATTTATTAATGCATACTGTATACTTTTCTCTAACAATTAAAACTAGGGAGGTTAATTCAAACCAATTTCCCTGAAAACCTGTTTATTTATTAATCTAATTTATACAAGTATCTTGAATCGCTAGTAAGGAATTTAATGAAGGCATCAAACTTTCCGTGTACAAGTTCTTTAAGGGGGTAAGGACTGTAGTGGGTAAATCTAGAGCAACCGATTCCTCCAAACTATACCCATCAACAGGCTGTCATTATTTTGTTTAATCTAGTCCTGTTTCCTGGCATACTTTGGAGGAATCAAGGCACTCTAATGTACCAAGAGTATACTAATCTCCTTAACTGTAAAATTCATATTCCTTAAAGACCTCTACACTGGGATAGCTGCACTAGTTTTCCTAAGGCATTCGATTTATGACAAAAAAAAAAAAAAAAAAAAAAAATCAATTTCCCTTCAAAGGACATTAGTTGAAGGGGAGTTTCTCTTGTTTGCAAATTGGAAGGCTACTGATTCCTCCTAACTATGCCAGAGAACAAAAAACACCCTCAATGGTACTAATAGGGGATCTGTTCTAGATATAGTTTGGAGGATTCAGAGGCCTTCCAATTAACCAACAAAAGAATCTGCAATTAAGCTATTAGGACTGGTATTCTTGAAAGTCTTTGAGAGATATGTTATCAGAGATTTGGAGGCTACATATTCCTCCAAATTGTCCCAGAAAATATGTGAACAAGTCTATAAAGAGGCAATGTGTTTCTTTGAGCATTTTGGAGGAAGCAGTAGCCTATAATTTCATGACAATAGCTTTACCCTGATAAGATGTTTTGGGGATACCAGCCCACTTCTTTAAATAATAAACAATAATATCTGGTATGTTTGAAATATGGAATTGCATCACATCACACTGTTAAATAGATCCAAGGCTTAATATTATCATGGTGCATTAAAAATGATCAAGAAGTCAACTTTGATTTAACAGTTATAACAATACCATAATCAACTGTGATTGAAAGTAATGCAGTAATGTGTTACCTTTTAAGAGTATTGCTATGGCACCCTTCACCAAATGATTTTCCTAAAATGTGCTTCGTTAGTTTTCCTACAAAATTTATGACCAGCATCTTCATCCTGTCTTTGGTATTGCCTTTACAACAGGAGTATGTGCCTTGACGGTGTTCTGAAATATTACAAATAAGGAGTGCCATGTTCCAAGCACCAATAGAAATGTTTGATAATTTGATGTACAAGTTCAATAGTGTAAGTTATCGGCAGCTTTGGTTGTGTGTAAGGATTTGAGATCTCGGATTATCAATTACTGTACCTAGAAATTTTTATTCAGTATTTGCCACATATTCCCCATCAAAAGTGATGCTTCAGATATTCCTCAACAACTGAAACCATCAGAATTCTTTGTATTTGAACACAAAATTAGTCCTTGCAAAACATAATATACTATCATTATTATAAAGACCAGAAATACAAAGCAGGGAGAGAATGCAAGCATTCTATCAATCTGAGGACCCCAGCCCCATGAATTCAACTTAAATTATACCTAAAATTATAGTTTTCACAATAATGAAGATTAACTGAGAAAGTATTTATTAACACAGAAACTACTTGTATTCCTTGCAATACAATACTGTCATGTACTTCATATTTCGTATTCAACATACTGTGCTGGTAGGTCGTCTGAACAAGTCTTATGACATTTGTCGAGATAAAACTACTACCTTACTTTAAATTGTAAATATGTAACCATACTAAGTAATTAAGTATATTTCACCATCAAACATAAACCAAGAATTTGAATGTATACAATATAATAATGACTAACATACACTCTTCTACAAAGTTACTGTAGACTAACACAATGACCTACAGTGCTTCACGTGTCATGACAAGGTATTAAAATTAGGAGGAATGTTCAGGCAGTATAAAGTAGAGTTATCATAACATTTGAGTGACTGTCTGGCATACATAAAAACATGCCATGGATTATTGAAATGTGTCTTATGTCATGCCACCACTTGGAATGAGTTTAAAAAAAAAAAATGTTACTTTTATATTTATGTATAAATGTACTGCATTGCATTATACAGTATACTTTAACATATCCATTTCATTTTTTTTTGTGGTATTTTTGCCGAATACTTAGGCAGTAGAGAAAAATATAATCTACTAAACTGATGTTAAGAACATTCTGATGAGCTACATATTAAAAACCTAATAATCTTCCATCATCAGCACCAATGAGAGAGAGAGTGTCTATACAGAAGAACATGCAATTTGATCAGCCACAGCTGAGTAAAATATGGACTGTAACAGCTATGTTCCTTGATCTGCACACCTTCACTTGCTGGGTTCAATTTGCATGTATATATTAATCCACTGGTATACCGGAGTGCAGTTTTTACAGATCATATTGAATGAGCTTTATTTTTGTCAATCACACTTGCTATGCTCTTTTCTTGAAATTATATTGATAAAACTGCATGTTTAGTGAATCCCATCTAATTTTCACAGAGTACAGGAGATTCACAACATACCAACAAATTAATTCTTTGAACACATTTTTCCTTACCATTATACTCTTGAAAATTGACACTTTCAGGTTCAGTTGTGCTAATGTAGCCTATAAAATACTTTGTGCTTCAAATATTAATTAATTTGGTGCTTCATACTTAATTGTATTCGTAATCTACAGTGCTCAGTTGTATCATTTAGTGGAAAAATTTGCAGGCGTCTAAATCCTGGGTAACTGAATCATCCGAGTTTATCTAATCACTATCAAGAGCTATTCTAATTTGTATGATGTGATGGACTATATAGAAGGAAAGTTGTGTGTGAAGAGAAGATAGCAACCAGAAAAATGGGTAACCAGACAATGCATGACGTCACTGTACCAGTCTTCTCCATCAACTAACCAATGAATATCCCTGTAAATGGCCTGCAAAGTTAGGTTATGCAGTGTGCCATCATGGTAAGTTATAGATGCCATGTATGCCCGGACATTTTCAAAAATAGGCCTCCCATATCTCCTGTGCGTCGTAAAAGGCAACTACTGTAAAGGGGGTTGGTGATAGAAAGGGCATTTGCCTGTAAAATGCTTAGCTTTGATTAACCATAAATTTCCTTACAAAATATTCATCCCTATTAAGATATCCAATGGATCTCGTTAACTTCATATATCCCAGAGCCAAAGCAGGATGTACAGTTGCTTCTATAATATCTAATTCACGTAGGATAGATCAAGTAGAGTTAAGGGGGTCTTATGTTGTGGGTGAAATAGAAAGCTACTGATTCCTTCTAACAATGTAACAAACAGATCTCCTACTAGTATATGTACTAATGTTCTAATATGTCATACTTTTTGTATATAACGGCTTACAGTACTGTGCTGTTTATACAGTACTGTAAATGATTGAATACTGTAAACTTTGTATTATGTTAGTATGTAAATATGATGGCATGCCCTCGTTCAAAAAGGAGGGCTTGCTTAAACTCCTCTTTTTCATATTGCTCAGTGTGATAAAAATTATTTACTGTAAATGCACAGACTTCCAAAGATCCATAATACTGCCTCGTACAAAGCACTAACATCTTCATGACGTACACGGAACACTGTTGGCTTTCTTAATTTTACTGGTAATACATTTCAAGTAATATCAATCATTCTGTATAACCAATAACATTATATTGTAAAATACAATACGTTGAGAATATTAGCATGGAAACATTGGGCTCCAATGGCAGTAGAAATAAATTTAAGTACAATACCAAGAATTAGGGATGGTCACCATAGCATATCAGTCACCACATGCAACTTGAGTGTACAATAGGGGGCTCTAACAATACAGGGTTGTATACCACTTTCCTAATCCACCATCCAATAAGAGAAGAATGGGTGTTCGATACCATAAAAATATGACATTATAAAAAGGTTCATTTATGTCACACCAAACAGTATTTAAATTATACAGATAAAAAGTTTTCACAGAGAGTCGTCCATTAACTTCTAGAAAAGTAGAAACAAAACAGTTTGAACTAATGCTCTTGAAATTGGTCATGCTAATCCAACTGGTATTATGATGCACACATGATGTAGACAAGGCAGGATTTCTGCCTCGACCACGCAACTGAAAAGTATGGTCAAAGTGACAGCAGTGCTCAGTTTGAAAGAGCTGTCAAGTTTATGCATACATGATGCCGGAAGCAACAAAAGATAAGGGACAAATGTGAAATAATTACTTCAACTTGGCAAGTCAACTGATGCCAAGGGGTGGAATACGCAGAAATTTTACCAAGTGTAATATGATAAACATTGTCTTAATTTTGTCACTGGATATACCTGCAGATATCACCTCATTGAGCTATGTTGTCCTTATTTCCAGTATCCATACAGTTGAGTACCAGCTGTAGTCAGACACAACATTACCAAAAATGATGCAACCCAGGTTTTCCAAGGAAACTGAAAAATAAATTGAGTTTGCAGCATTGAATATTTCAAGCTCAATTACCAGTACAATAGGTTTATACAGCATAATGACAAACAGTAAAAAATGTGGGTAATTAAACCCGTAAAAATCTTTTCATATCTTACACAATACTCGTGAGCTAGTGCCAAATGATATAGTCTATATATTTATATAATTTTATATAAAAAAAGAGCCATTGTTCAAGAAGCTAGGGTAGAGTACTCACCGACTTGATGACTGGGTAACGTTTCTCTCCCTGGGTTGGAGTTGTCTTCTTGAGGTTCAACATGCGCCGGTACAGACTCTTCTCCGATTCTGCTTCCTCACGAGCCTGTTCCTTCATTTTAGCCAGCTCATGGTGAATAAGACGTGATTCGGGCTCCAGCTCCAGAGCCCGCTTCAAGAATTTCATGGAGTCCTTCACTTTCCCTTGCAAACCAAGTACCTATCCAACATAAGGTACATGTTATGACCATACTGTATAGGGCCCAGTGGGGCTGACTTTATTCTCTCTGAATATTAGTTATCCCCCACAGGGCTAGAATAAAGATTGTTGTAGGATCTGGTCACTTTCTAGTGGATTTGACGAGATCTACCCACATGGATTAAAAATCCATGTGAGGTGTACTGCAACCGGAGGCCTTTTTTTTTTTTTTTTTTTTTTTTTTTTTTTTTTTTTTTTTTTTTTCTTCTTCACTGGTGTGTGGACCGCCAGCACATGGGGGTGCATTTCCCTTTGCATGCAGCAGTGTAAACTCCCTCCCCCTTATGGTCCCTTCAGGGCTGGTCTCATGGAAGGTACGGCCCCACTTGTAGCTCTTGTGGTAACGTGGACTTGGGCCCACAGCACTGGCTGTGGGATCAAAGCCTTCTCCCCAATCTCCCTGGCGGTCGGAGGCCCCCAGACTTCCTGGTCCAGTAAGCTCTGGTCCCATTTCCTTGGGATGTGCTTCGGTAGCCCAGGCATATAGGGCCAGCCCCTCCTTTAGTTTAATTTGTTTTTTCACTGCGACCAGAGTGTACCAGGGGCCTGTGGGACAGGAGGCCATTCTGCCCCGGGAGAACATCAACAACAACCCCCATACTGTATTATCAAACCATTTTAAAAGTAGGTTCGGACACCCAAGATGAATTATAATTTGCTGCAAATGAAGTGCTGATAAAAAAATCTAATGGGTTATAGGATTTCCTGTTGTAAAAATATCACGGTTCCTTATTGAACTATGTGACAGGAAAAGTGGGAAAGAAATGTAATTTGTTATCAGTCATAGGGAACACAATTCCACGGGTACAGTACTGGTCACTTTTTTTAATATTGGATTATATTTTGTTACTACTGTATAATTATATTGACTTAGAAAAAGCAGTGACTATATTAATGGTACCAGTTTGTAACAGCTTACCTTTCCTTTCCTGAAGAGTGCCTTGATATTATTGGGCTGGCATTTCAAAACTGCTTCCAGAGACTTTAGAGCAACCTCATAGGCTCCGACCTTCATCTGAGCAGCTCCCATGTTGTTGAGTGCTTTTAGTCTCTCTGATAATATTGCATTCACTTCTGGTTTAACATCCTCCTGAAAATTTATGGATACAATATATGGAACCTGCTGATGAATTGATTAGCCTTTCATACCAGATTTAATTACTATACTGTACTTACAATTTAGTAACACTGCTACTTCACTTAACAACCTACCCATAATAAAGACAACCCTACAAATTACTACAGTATAATATTATACCCCTGAAACCGAAATAAAATCTACAAAATATTGGTACCATATATAATAATAAATACAAAGCATGTGTACAGATGGTTTGGACATGTAGAGAGAATGCAAGGTGAGGAGTTTGTAAAGAAGGTGTATGGAAGTGAAGTTGTGGGACCTGGTGTGAGAGGCAGACCTCCGGTTAGATGGCAGAACAGAGTGGAAGAGTATGTAAAGGAGAGAAACATGAGGGGTAGAGGAGGGCTTGACCAAGTAAGGAGGGAGTGTTGGAACAGGGAGAACTGGAGGCACTTCTGCCGTGGCCACCCCCTTGGGGGGAGTTCCCGGAGGGAACAAGGCGTCAGAGCTATAGATAGATAGATAGATAGATAGTGTACAGTCTTGAATAACTAACCCCGTACTCCTCCTCAGCATCATCCAGGAAGTCGATGGCAGCATTATAACACTGGATAGCTAAGCTGTACTCCTCCCTGTTGAACCACCAGTTGCCTCTCTCACGCTTACGATTTCTGAAAGGAAAAGCTGGTAATAATTTGCAGGACCAGATGAGAGAGTTATACGGTATGCTGGTTAGGGGGTATTATATACATTTACAGATAACTAACCACGAAGTTACCTGTTAAACCTCTGCTCCACCTTGAATATTTATTGGTAATAAGATGTGTGAAAATAAAGTCATACATACCAGTACCTTAATTTCCAATACACATAAAGGACATAATGCTATGTTTTGCTGAAGAATAATAACGGTTCATAACTTTAAGAGTAATTCAAACACTAAAGTGGCATCAACTCTCACCCAATAACCATGCGCTTTTCAATAGGAAGTGAGCCTGGATCCTCCTCTGGACTATAGTCTATGAGTTCTACCCTATAGTTTAAGTTGCTCTCCGGCGGAATATTTGGTGGCAGCCCCTTGCTTCCGAATGCAAATCTGTGAATAAAACTTTATTTATTACAAACCAAAACTCCAACTTTAAATTTGGGTATTATAAATAAGTAGTACAGTCACGGTCAAGTTCTGCGTCAGGTAAAAATAGTGAGCTGTAAGAGTGAATCTTATGGACCAATATTACAGCAACCAACAGTTATAATCTTTTATCAATTTTCGAGTCCATTTCATGCTTAGGTGTTGCAGGATTATATTTTGACTATACAGAAATATAACAATTATTACTCGGTCACCATGGCCGCTGGACATACCTGGCTGCTATGTATACTTCTGCTATTTCTCCTTTATCCATGAGAGGTGCAATCATGTCCAGCCCCATAATCACCTGGAAAGCATTAATATGTATATTCTATCACAGGTCTCCAGATATAATGAAGAATATAACTAATATGCCACTGCCCAGGGGGGCTGACTTTATTCTCTATGAATATTTGCCATCCCACTCACAGCTCTGGTCCCATTTCCCTGGGATGTGCTCCGGTAGCCCAGGCATATTGGGCCAGCCCCTCCTTTATTTTAATTTGTTTTTTCACTATAACCAGAGTGTACCAGGGGTCTGTGGGGCAGGAGGCCATTGTGCCCCGGGAGAACATCAACAACAACAACTAATATGCCATCTTTTGAAGGCTATAAAATGTTCTGTGGTTTGGAATTTGAAATAATTGCATACATAGGGGTTAAAAAAGACACCACTGTGTGCTTTTATTCCGTACATTCAGAGTCTTCCAAGCCTAGGGTGGTGTTCCTTTATTGTCAATCAATCAATTGACCATATTCAAAAACATTCATGGTGTGGCATCGGTAAGAGGGTTCCATAGAAAAACAACAGAGCCATCGAACCATTACCACACGATCATCAATACTGTGGATGTTCTTACATACGGTCCAAGGTATTGTACTTACCTCACCATCCCCCACAGTGAAGGTGAGCTGATTGTGTATATCTGCCTCTTTTCCATTCTCCAGGCAACCTTGGGCCTTGATCACCACTGTTGTCCCTTTGTATGGCCGAGACTCGGTTATTCCTGGTTTGACCACCTAGAAACATCAGAGGAGGCAAGTCAATATAAGTATCACAAATTATTACAGCTATTAATGCATCAAATTATGACCAGAACTCAACAAGAGAACCGTTGTCAGACTGAAAAACCATACAAACTTTTCATCATCATTATACAGTATATACCATACTGTACGTACCTTCTTTTTGAGGTCTCCAGTGCCCAGTACATCCAGCCACTCGTCTTCCTCCTCAGGTAGGTCTGTCTTCTCCTCCTCCTCCTCTTCCAAATTCATTTCAGTTACCTTCTCCACTTTAACTTCCTTGGACTGATCTACCTCAGGCATATTTGATTCCTTGTCTGAAATTAAATCGAAATGGTGACTCGGCCTGAACTATATTCGGTAAATATTGAAAGAATTACCGTTATCACATATGGTTTTTCTACCTTCATTACCCACTTATTTAGACCATTCTAAGACTATTTTCTTCTATGGCATTTCCTCCGCAAATGCCCCATTTCCAAGAGAGGGCATATTTTGAAATTAGTCTGACCTTACCTGACCTGACCTAGACCACAGCAGACTACCGGGACCTAACCTGGGCAAACTACTGGGACCTAACCTGGGCAAATTACCAAGAAATAACCGTGGTAAAGTACAGGAAATGACCGGGGCAAAATACTGGGACCTAGCCTGATCTGGCAACACTGCTACAAAATGGTAATTCTTTTAATAAATACCCTATATTCTAGCAGTATGTATACCGTAGTAAGTTAGATTAGCCATTAGTTCCTATGCTGATATCTTTTCTTTTTTATGCATCATTTAAAGTATGTACAGGAAGTCAGATTAGCCAATTGTTCCTCTTCTGACAATTTTTGGTAAATATTGAAAGAATTACCGCTATTGCGTACGTTTTTTCTACCTTCATTACCCACTAATTTAAACCATTCTAAGACTATTTTCTTCTATGGCATTTCCTCCGCAAATGCCCCATTTCCAAGATAGGGGATATTCAAATGGGGCATTTTGAAATTAGTCTGACCGCATCAGACTACCGGGACCTAACCTGGTCAAACTACTGGGACCTAACCTGGGCAAACTACCGGGAAATAATCGTGATAAAGTACAATAAATGACGGGCAAAATACTGGGACCCAGCCGGATCTGGCAACACTGCTGCAAAACGGTAATTCTTTCAATAAATACCCAATTTTTTTTCATGCATCATATTTTAATGTCTTGGAACATTCTAGATCACACTTTGGTCCATATGCATAAACCTTCGTGGTGTTGGCGATGGCGTGGTACCGGTACGATGGCCCTGTTGTTTGTCTATGGAGGCATCGTACCGGTACCACGCCATCGTATGCACCACGAGTGTTCTTACATGCGGCCCTTTCTCTCATAGGCCTACTGTATATCTCTGAAGAATATAAAAAGTACAGTAGGTAGAAATGAGTGAGCTAATAAAAATCATGGTCAAGTAGTGAGATAAACAGCATACTGGATGGTACGAGAAAAATAATACGGTGGTGATTAACAATGTAAAAACCGATAAAAAGGTTATGCTGTAAGGTATGTACGTATACTTTACATATATATATAATATATATATATGTATGTATGTATGCATGGCTATATATATACACACACACAAACTCAATATACATACCCCAAACACGTTAATATAGTAGTGAGGAACAATGTAAAAACCAATAAAATGGTTAACACGGTTCCAGAAGAAGAGTGTGTTTACGTCTATCAGCTGGACCTTCGTCCCAACCCTCACCCTGACACTGACTTTGGCTCCCATTTAGACTGGTTTTTTTTGCATTAATTTAGTTATATTTTATTGATTTATTATTATTTTTGGTATTGTTACAGAATAACTGGGATTTTGGCTAGGATCGCGCAGTGTAACCACATCCGGCTAGGTCCCGGAAATTTGCCCCGGTCACTTTATGATAGTTTACACCGGTTATATCCCGGTAGTTTGCCCAGGTTAGGTCCCGGTAGTCTGCTGTGGTCTAGGTTAGGCTAGGTCAGGTCAGGTAAAGTCAAACTAATTGTAAAACGGGGCATATCTCGAAAACGGGGCATCTCCGAGAGAAACACCATAGATGAAAAGTGTGTTCGAATGGTCCAAAATAGTGGGTAATGATACGAAAATATACAATATAGTGAACCCAGTTCTTCTGTAAATTTACGTTATTTTTATTTATTTTTTATGGTGGCGGTGATTGCTGTTCAGTAGGTGTAAGCTGGCTGGAGCTCACTGTATGTAGGGGTTAATTCCGGCGCCGCCTTCCAAAGGCGTTATAACATCAAGGAAGCCCTTGTGTCATTACCCGGGGTGAACAGACTCTAGAATACACAGTAACAGTTTATTGGTAGTTACAAGGAAATCACACTGGTACCGGGTAGTGTAGTATGCCGGCCTGCCGTGTAGTGTCATAGTAGGGCCGTAGCTGCTGCAGGAGAGTTGTCTGGGCTGGAGAGTACACGTGTGATCGAGGCAGGAACACGGTCTTATTAGGCTTGATGCAGGCTAGGCTGGTATGGCGGCAGGTGGTGTGTAGGTAGGTCTGGCATAATTCTTTCGCGTAGGCATTGGTAGGGAGCTCGTGATGGCTGCTTTAAGGGCAGGGAGGAAGGAGAGGTTGGAGGTGTCCAAGCTTGGAGATATGACTTGCCCGGGTGGGCGTAGGTCTTCTCCGAAAACAAGTTCTGCTGGGGAGTGGTGTAGATCCTCTTTTACAGTAGCGCGGATGGTCAGGAAGATGAGAGGAAGGGCGTCTGACCATTGGTCAGGCTGCAAGGCACGGAAGGCGTCCTTCAGTCTCCTGTGTAGACGTTCAACCGTACCGTTGCTGCTGGGATGGTATGCCGTTGTTCGCTGCCTCTTGGTCCCGAGTAAGGTCAGTAGTTCTTGCCACGCCCTTGACTCAAATTGTGTACCCTGGTCCGTCACGATAACTGCTGGAGGTCCAAAGTTAGCAACCCATGTGTTGAGGAAGTGGCGAGCGGTACCTTCGGCAGTGATGTCAGCCATGGGTGTGGCAGTGCACCAACGTGTAGTTCGGTCCACGCAGGTGAGGAGATATCGAGAACCCCGTGACGGTGAAAGTGGCCCGACAATATCCACGTGAACTGTGTGGAACCTGCTGGTGGGTACGGGGAACTCGTGTAGGGGAGGCCGGGTGTGGCGCCCCACCTTCGCCCTCTGGCACGGCACACACGCGGCTACCCACTCCTTAATCTGCTTCCTCATACCAGTCCATACTGCCCTCTGGCTGATGAGGCGGAGAGTACCTGCAACACCTGGGTGGTTTAAGGAGTGGAAATGGGTAAATACCTTGTACCTGAAGGGATTGGGGATGTACGGGCAAGGGGTGCCACATGAGGTGTCACACCACAGCATCGTAACGCGGTCTGAGGCCGGGATGTCTTCTAGCCGCAGGCCTGTGTCGCCGGTAAAGAGTTCGTTGAGGTGAGTATCTGACGCCTGAGCTGCTGCGATGGCTGAAAAGTCCAGGAGCGGCATCTGTTGAATGGAAGACACATTGGAAACAACAGGGGGTGCCCTGGAAAGGGCATCAGCTACGGCATTATCCTCATCTTTAACGAGCCTGATGTCCATGGTAAACTCGGAGATGAATGCTAGGTGCCGTGTTACCCTTGGAGACCAGTTCGTTCCTAGTTGTTGCATCGCGGTTGTGAGTGGCTTGTGGTCCATCCGGATATGGAAACTCCTTCCTTCCAAGAAGTGACGGAAGTGCTTGACAGCGTCATGGATAGCTACTAGTTCCCTGTCGAAGGCACTGTACTTCCGCTGTGGTGGCTCCAGGCGCTTGCTGTAGAAGGCGATGGGCTTCAGCATACCGTTCACTTCTTGCTGCCGAACAGCTCCAATTGCGTCGTTGGATGCGTCGGTGTAGATTGAAGTGGGGACGTGTGGTGCGAGGTAGGCGAGGAGGGTGGTGTCGGCCAGGCGTTGTTTGACGTCTTGGAATATTCGCGTTGGTGGCAGTTGTCGTCCATGTGAGCTTCTTCTGTGAAGTTTTCTTTAAGCCTTTAAGTAGGTCGTGGAGTGGGGTGAGGGCAGAGGCGGCGTGAGGAATGAAGCGGTGGTAATAATTCCTTGCAGTAAGTCTCACTTCGGAATATAGTTTAACTATCTATCAAAATATTAAAGAGGTAAATAGGCTTCAATTGCTAATATTTACTACAAGAAGCATTTTATATAGAAAGCACTGCTGGGTTCTTGTCGATACCCGTTTACCCGACGAATTAATTCATCTAGCGAATCTCGCAACCTTTTGGTAGTTTTTATGGATGGAGGAATGGGGAATTTTCTAAACTCGTGGTTGCCACCAGGTGGCATCACAATCGGCGGTTCATCGCGCACACAAGCAAAATAAAATATTCCTTCAGAGTCATTCTATACACAAAAAAAATGCATCGAGCTTAAATGATACATATTTCTACACAATTCTTTCTAAGTAGTAAAACACAGGTAAAATAGTACTATTCGTGATCAAAAGGAGTTAAGTTGATTTTCTGGTGAAATTGGCATTCAGATTATTTGGCCATCTCGGGATTACCAAACAGGTACACCATTGATTGGAAACAAAGTAAATGAAAATACATTAAACATAAAAAGAACATGCAGGTGATAGTTAAAACTCCGAATTACATAGATCAACTTCCTGGTTTATTGAAATACATATTTCAATTGAGAATAGGCAACTCGAATGTGCTGGCGAAGTAGTCGAATCGTGGAGGGAATCAAAACGTGTTTGTCCGACTGGCGCACGCTTTGGTTATTGTTACGTGTTTGGTTTGGTTCTTTTATAAGAACAATGGACTACGGTAGCTGGACGTTGCAACAGCTGAAGGAGGAGCTGAGGAAACGAGTCTCGCTCGGCTACTTTTGCCTTGTCGCTCACTTGGTGAAGGAGATGCTAATATCTCCACAAAAATAACTATATCTATATATTACCATGTTACTGGGTATGTTACGTCATAATATGTAGTACAGTCTTAATCATATTTATTTGTATTGTCCAAATAAATAGATTTTAGCCTTGGCATATGCCTTACTTTAAATATCGACAGCAGAAGGTCAATAATCACGAAACAAAAATATCTAATTTAACCAACTTATCTCAAAATTATCCATACAGGGTATTAAAAAGTCGATGCAGGATTTCGAAAGTATCATAATGATCAAGGTTCTATGCATTTGTATGCTGATGGGATTTTAAAAAACAATATTTTAGCTCATGTCTCATGAACTGACTGCACAGCAGTGACATCTAGCGGATTAGTTCCAGAAATTCCCCATTGCCGTCCGCACTCCGCAGTCCACAGGAGTGTGGACTAAAATTCCGCATTTTTTTTATGACGTATTTTTCAATAGTTTAAGTATCTATCGGTTTCTTTGAGTTACTATATTAATATTTTAGTCTATTTTGTTTGATATATCATAATAAACTTATGCAATTTCAATTATTTACTTACATTATTGTACAAATTTCAAGACTGTACGATTCAAAATTATTCGCTCGTCAGCAAGAAATGGATACACCCATCCAATCTATCTCTCACTGACCACATATAAAATATACAAACCGAAAATCTAGTATTGTTTTTCTTTCCCGTACTTATTTTCGTCTCCCATTGACCCATACTTTCATTATCCATTATCTATCCCAACAAGAGAATGCGGAGTAAAAGTTGCGGAGCGGATGGCAACTCTGTTCATGACTCGTAATGAGGTCCTTATAACACTGAAATAATGTTGATTTGTTTTAACTAATCAACATACAATTTTTATGTCTCCACCAGCTGATGTACGTAATGTGTAATGAGCAATGCATTGAAAAAAATAACAAGGATCATAGAAAGCCTCTAATGAACTGGTAGTATATGGAGATAATGAACATTTATATTATATTATATAATTATAAAAAATTTGTATAGTTAGTTTACATTGGTTAGATGTGGGTTTATATAGGCACCATGATATCCTACTCAAAACATTCGCCAAGAGAATTAGTTTAACAGTATCACCAAGTATGGAGAATATTTCCTAGACATGGGAAATTAGATATACCAATGGGGAAATTATATAAAGATTGTTCAAGTGTAAATGGGAAAATTTCTACCAGACGAAATATCAAGATGGTAAATGTTCAAGAGTAAACAGGGAATTTTTGAGGTAAAAAGGGAAATTCTGATGTTGAAGTGGAGGCAAAAATAGAAATTCTGATGTAAGAGTTTAGAAAAAAAAAGAAATTTTGATGTTGGAGTTAAGGTAAAAAGAGAAACTGATGTTAAAAATTAGGAAAAAAGGGAAATTCTGATGTTAAAGCTGAGGTAAAAAGAGAAATTCTGATGTTGAAGTTGGGGAAATTACGCCAAACAGACCTGGCAACACTGATTCTTCACGTGTAAATACTGTGTAATTTTGTTGTTGTGGTGGACTGACCATAATAATTCTTTTTTAATATTTATTTAAGGTACGTAGGTGTTGAATATATACCCCAGTGGTGTTATAATTGTTTTTTTATTTATATATATTTACTTTGAGGGTTTTTAGTGTTGATTTTGTAAAGGAATATAATAAACCAAAGACATTAATTTATTGGGATTTATTAATATTATATATATTTGGTATTTATTGAAAGAATTACCGTTTTGCAGCAGTGTTGCCAGATCCGGTTGGATCCAGTATTTTGCCCCTGTCATTTATTGTACTTTATCACGATTATTTCCCGGTAGTTTGCCCAGGTTAGGTCCCGGTAGTTTGCCCAGGTTAGGTCCTGATAGTCTGATGCGGTCTAGGTTAGGTTAGGTCAGGTTAGGTAAGGTCAGGCTAATTTCAAAATGCCCCATTTGAATATGCCCTATCTTGGAAATGGGGCATTTGCGGAGGAAATGCCATAGAAGAAAATAGTCTTAGAATGGTCTAAGTTAGTGGGTAATGAAGGTAGAAAAACCATACGCAATAACGGTAATTCTTTCAATATTTACCATATATTTTTTTGGTAAATATTGAAAGAATTACCGTTATTGCTTACGGTTTTTCTACCTTCATTACCCACTTATTTAGACCATTATAAGACTATTTTCTTCAATGGCATATCCTCTGCAAATTTCCAAGATATTCAAATGGGGCATTTTGAAATTACTCTGACCTGACCTAACCTAACCTAGACCACAGCAGACTACCGGGACCTAACCTGGGCAAACTACCAGGATATAACTGGTGTAAACTATCATAAAGTGACCGGGGCAAATTCCCGGGACCTAGCCGGATGTGGTAACACTGCGTGGCCCTAGCCAAGAACGTAGTACTTCTCTATTAATACCTTATTTTGTAAAGGAATATAATATACCAGACATGAATTAATTGGGAGGGGGGAAATTGTAATGCAGTTATTATAGAAGCATAAACAGAATAACTATTATAATTATTAGGTTTATGTGTTATTTGATGTTTTGTGAAAAGCTAAGTATAATAATTAGGTACCGGTACATGTGTTTTTTTTATGTTTTGTGATGTTTATTTTATACTCATTATTAGGCATTATGTATTTGGTACATTAATATACTATGAAATGGGGCCAGATTAACAAAAAATATTGGTAAAGGTACAGAAGTGGACCTTACTGTATAATAGATATTTTACTGTCATTACCCACTATTTTGGACCATTCTAAGACACTTTTCTTCTATGTTTTTCTTCCTCAAATGCCCCGTTTCCAAGATAGGGCATATTCAAATGGGGCATTTTGAAATTAGCCTGACCTAACCTAACCTAGACCGCATCAGACTACCGGGACCTAACCTGGGCAAACTACCGGGAAATAATCGTGATAAAGTACAATAAATGACAGGGGTAAAATACTAGGACCCAGCCGGATCTGGCAACACTGCTGCAGATTGTAATAAAATGAAATAAATTGGTGAATAATATATAGTATACGACGTAAATTAAGGTAGGAAGTGTATTATAAAGGCAATAGTAAAATGCGTGTTTCCCCCACCCGTCAACCCCCGATTCCTATCGGGCCCCCCATGTTTCTATGGGTATTGGGAATGGGGCATATCTCGAAAATGGGGCATTTGAGGAAGAAAAACCATAGAAGAAAAGTGTCTTAGAATTGTCCAAAATAGTGGGTAATGACAGTAAAATATCTATTATACAGTAAGGTCCACTTCTGTACTAAAACCAAAATATTGCTGTCCTGTTGCTTGGAATAGTTTGGAGGAATCAGTTGCTCCAGATTTGCCAACACCACTACACCCCCTTAAACTACTACACCGAGGAAAACTCTCTTTGTCGCTCAATTCGTACCGGTATTGCAAAATGATAGGAATTGAGCAATGAAGAGCCTTTTCCTCGAAGTAGTTGTTTAAGGGGGTAGTACAGTATTGGTAAATCTGTAGCCACTGATTCTTCCAAACTATTCCAAGCAACAGGGCACCATTATTTTTCTTATTCTGGTCCTGTTTTCTTACTTGTTACTTGTTACTTGTTGTTGGATATTCTATGCCCCGCTCCACCAGCAGATGGTGCTCCGCAGGGCCTCTCTCAATATTACTAAACACTATAATCACTTGTAATACTCATATCATCCTTGTCGTAACACTCAGCGAACAGATGTGTTTTCAGTCTTTTCTTAAAAATCGTGCAATTTTCACTATTCCGGACATCTAATGGCAATCCATTAAAGAGCCTTGGTGCACACCTTTCAAACACTCTGAAACCCATTGTCAGAATACTCCTTGGCTCATTTAACCTGTATTGATCATCACTATGCTTGAGTTCCATTGAGGTATTTACTTGAAAACCTCTTAAAAGATTCATCAAGTACTCCGGTTTTCCAAATTTTAATGCTCGGAATGTTAGAAGACATATCTTGTAAACAATCCTCACCTTTATTGGTAACCAATGTAAGTCAATGAGTGCTGGGGTTATCCTCTCACGAGATGGAAGACCTTTGATTAATCTTGCTGCTCTATTCATTACGTTTTGCAATTTTCTTAACCGATAGTCTGGCAAACCATAATATAGGGAATTGCAGTAATCCAGTCTGCTTATGAAATAGTTATGAAGAAGCATCTTCACGGTATCCTGATCTAAATATTTTCTAACAAAAGCAATGTTCCTCAGGTGATAACCAGAAACTTTCACCACTTGATTAATTTGAGCTTCGAAAGAGAGATTTTCGTCTAGCAGCACTCCTAAGTCTTTCACTTTGTTTCTTACATCCAGCGTACTACCATGCACTCGTAAGCTTGAGATATCCAATCTTCTAAGATTGGTCTTCTTTCCAACGACCAAACACTCAAGTTTTACTTGGATTTAACTGGAGTTGTTTCAAATCCATCCAATCCTTAATATCGGACATAATAACACTCAAATTCACCTCTGCATCCACCACATTATTTATAGATATATAAAACTGTGTATCATCAGCAAATAGTTTGAAGTTCGCACCATGTTTCTCTAGTATATGTGATAGATTGATAGTGTAGATACAGAAGAGAATAGGACCCAATACACTCCCCTGAGGGACTCCTCTTCGCAGGGGTTTATTTCTTGAAAAGTATTTCCCAACCTGTACACAATATGTTCTATCTTTTAAATAACTTTCCAGATAGACCAGTACATTCCCCGCAACACCTATAGACTTTAAATCATCTAGGAGTATATTATGCACTACTGTGTCAAATGCAGCACTCAAATCAAGCATAATAAGAACACTACACTTTCCTTCATCCATTAACACAATTAGGTCATTTACTACAGTACATAGTGCAGTCTCAGTTGAGTATAGCTGCCTATATGCAGACTGACTATCAGGTATAGCCTTCACCTTATTCAAGTGATGCCATTGTAGCAGGCAACCTTTATGTATATGATTGAGCATATTCCAGGTTGACTATAAAATATAGTCACATGATCATATTCCAGGTTAGCTTCCAGGTTAGCTATAAAACTTTATATGCAATGTAAAACCTTAAGAAATAAAAAGACTAGACAAGACTAGACTAGACCAACACAAGTGAAGATAACAAACATCTTCACTACACAGTAACAACCGTTACACCATAACTGATCTAAAATCACATTTTCAATCACTTTCGATAAAAAGGTCAGATTTGATACTGGTCTATACGAACTTAGACTCTGAGGATCAAGGTTGCCTTTTACAATAGGCTTGATAATAGCCACTCCGGAAAAACATTGTTATCAAAACTTAGGTTGATAATTTGCAGGAACACATTACAAATTTCGTCTACATTTTTATTCGTTATAACATCCGATACAGGTAACGGATCATTATCGCAATGAGTTAATTTCACTCGTTGTACAATTTCTTTCATCTTGGCCATACCGATGTTTTGAAAGCAAAGTAATTTGCTCTCAGACATTTGAGTATGTCTATGCATCACATTCAAACCACTTCCTGGAAAGCTTTCCACTATAGTTGCTATTTTATTGTCAAAAAATTCTAAGAATTTGTTTGCAAGTACTTCATCAGGATATCCTTCAGGCAACCTTGGCTTCTTTTTATTACCAGTTAAATTGTTGAGTATGAGATATAGTTTATTCATATCTGACCTGGCCTCCTTGACTTTACTAGAGTAATATTGCCTCTTTCTCCGTACTATGAGTCTGTTTTCTTCTCTCTTTGCGTGTTGATAATCTCTTCTAGCAATATCAGTGCGTAGTCTACGCCAAGCTCTTTCTTTTTTCTTCTTCTTTGCCTTAGCTCGTGATATCTCACCATTAAACCATGGTGCATGATCTTTCTCAATTATTTCCTTTGTAATTACAGGACACATTGCCTCATATTCCTCTTTAAAAACACGATTATACAAAATCGATACGCATCGCACACACTTTCCCGCCTCCGTCATATCATGTTCACAGCTATTTTGCATCTCTGTTTCCAACCTTCGTATCGCACTGTCAATAAGTGTCTCGGGATCGAAATATTTTTTAACTCTGAAACTGATCCATTTTCTTTGCGCCCTCTCTTTCTCAAAGGGAATTTCAAATCGAACTAACTTGTGAATTGGAGATATGCTGCATACTTCATCCACATCAACATTTTGTAGGAGATCGTGCCGTGCATCACAAAAAACCAGATCCAGCATATGTCCCGTACTGGACGTAGCCTTAGTCACTTTATTTACAAAATCAAAACCATTCATCATCTCTATGAATTCAACAGCATGATGGTTATCAGTATCATCCACCCACAGATTGAAGTCACCCAGTATGAATACATTTCTGCTTACTGAATCCACCGTCTCAAGATATAGTCTAAACTCAGCAAGAAATGTAACAGCGTTAGCACCTGGTGGCCTATACACCACTATGAAAACAAATTTCCGCCCACCCATCTCACAACTGACCTGCATATGCTCGAAACTAATCCATGACTCCACCTTATCTAATTTTACTTTCTTAAAATTATTAGATACAAATAGTCCCACTCCACCACCTCTCTTGCCTTGCCTCGGCACATGCAAGAAAGTATGCGTCACGGGTGTCATTTCTCGAATCTTATGTTTTCTGACATACTTTGGAGGAATCAGGGCACTGCAATGTACCAAAAATATGTTACCCCCTTCATAATGCCACCCTAAGAGTACCATGTGGCAAATATTTACAGTTTACATATATTTCACTAGGTATAGCATCAACTTGACCAGCTTGTGATGTGTGTGTGTGTGTATGTGTGAGAGAGTAGTAGTTGACCTGGGCCACGGTAACGGGTTTGATAAAGCCTATGTCCAGTGTCAGAATATTTTAAAAAATATATATAAAAGATATAAAATAAATAAATTAATTAAAAAACCAACTAACCAACACAAGGAAATCATCTTATGTTACACCCTTAGGCTTGCCTCGCGGGTCAGAGATGAAGTGCCACTATGAAATCCTGGGAGTGACTCTGAAGGCCAACGACGATGACCTCAAGAAAGCCTACCGTAAAATGGCTCTGCAGTGGCATCCAGGTACGGTATTGGACATGATTATATGATACAGTTGTAAGTCGTAAATTTTTGCCCACTCTGGACAGACTAGTGATGTGGGTTTGAAGTGAGCTCTTCATTTTGTATCATGGCTTTTCGTTAAGTTGTCGAGATATAGGATATTATTTAAAAACTATTGCTTACCTATAAAGTATATAATATATACTTTATAGGTAAGCAATATCAGTTTACCAGTTTCTATAAATAGCAGCTTACATTTCATATAGGTATATACTGTACTTGGACTAAAGATGAACAATTGAATATTTTACAGGAAAACCTCCCATGATTATCCATGTTAGGTAATTACGTGACCCATAAATAATGCACTCTAAAACTCTAGAGCAGTGAGTAATTGATTTTTTTTTATCATATATATACCAGATAAAAACCCAGACAAGTCAGAGGAAGCCAAGGAGCAGTTTCAGCTGATCCAGGCAGCGTATGAAATCCTCTCAGATCCACAAGAGCGAGCCTTTTATGACCGCAATAGAGAGAGCATTCTCAGGGGCAAAGGTAAGCACAATATACCATACAGTATGTCTCTTGTTTTGTTAGCAATTTTTGTTTTTTGCATCTTCTTCAGTTGGGTATATTTTGAAAGAGAAATACTGTACTTTAAATAGTTTTCTTCTTGTGTTTGTGCATCAATGTGCTCACTTTGGACTACAGGTTAAATTGCAATAAGTTTTAGGTATAAAACAGTAATTTTATAAACCTTTGTACTTCAGATCTGAATTGTGTACAGTACAGATAATAATATATCTTTGTATTATGTTTTACAGCAGCGAATTCAGAGGGGAATCCAGAAAACCTAGATCTATTTAAATACTTCACTCGGCAGTGTTATTCTGGCTTTAACGATTCAGAAAAAGGCTTCTACACAGTGTACAGGTACAGTAGATTTGCCATTTTTATATTTTTGTGACTTAGTTCTGTAATGTAGTTATTGATCTCCAAAAACCAAAGTACAATATAGTAACAGTTTTATACTTAGGTGAATTATCAAAATATTGTCCCATGAACCATTGTGTAACCTTACTTTATTAGAGCTCAACTCTGCAATGTAATATAAAGTAATTTTCATATTGGTACCTGTTGTATTTAAATCATGCCAAGCTACAGTAGAGAGATTATTTGTTAAATCTTTTGATAGTTTTGTGTTTTTCATGTTTTATGTATATAGTATTTTCTTTCCTTTTCTTCTCAGACAAGTGTTTGAGGATATAGCAGCCAAGGACATGAAGTATATGGATGATGAGGAAGACATTATTATTCCTAACTTTGGTTCCAGTGACAGTGATCTAGAGGTAAGGTAAAATAAAGGGCCGTATGCAAGAACATCTATGGGGTCGACAGTGGCGTGGCATTGGTAAGATGGCTCTGTTGTGTGTCTATGGAGTCAACGTACTGGTACTACACCATTGTCAACACCACGGATATTCTTGCATACAGCCCAAACCAGTATTGTCAACTGGGGAGTTTATTTTAGATACTGAAATTATTAAAAGTTTTCCATTGCTGTTTTTAGTGTGTTGTGCTTTCCGGTCACACATTATGCACATTACATTTATCATAATACAGTATATGAAATATATAATTTTTGTCGAGAGTAAGATGAAAAGAAAAAAATTGCAAGGGAGAAAGGTAATTGAATAACTTGATTGTATTATGAAGGAAAGAATGGTCAGTCAAGAAGTGAGAAAGTCATTGAGGAACAGTGTCATACTTATCCATTACCACCTTATTACTAACCCATTACTTTATTAGTATTGTAAGTACCAGAAATACTTATCTAATACACTACCTCTGTTAATATAGCAGAAGTTAACCGTTACCTCTCTTACGGTTAACCATTTCATTGTTTTGGTCAGGATGTGGGCCAGTTCTACCGATATTGGAGTGGCTACTGTACAGCGATGGAATTCCACTGGGCTGAAACGTACGACATGCGTGAGGCTCATCAAATGGGACGCTACGTGCAGAGGGTGAGTTAAATTTTACTTGATAAAATAGAAATAAAATTATATAATAATAATAATTTTACAATAATTAACATAGCCATTGATGCTATAAGAACTATACAAAATTGATTAAGCTCATCTCCTTGGTTGCACATCAGCAAATCATTTTAAATTTTATGATGTTAGCTATGTACATATACCCTAAGCTTCAGAAACCCAGACTGTGGTAAGATTGGGATTGAGGCTTTATACAGAGAGGCAAAAGCTTGCGTGAGGGTCGAGGGCGATTTGAGTGATAACTTTGATATCAGTGTAGGATTGAGGCAGGGGTGTGTCATGTCACCATGGCTGTTCAATATCTTCATGGATGGCTGCATGAGAGAGATGAAGGCAAAGGTGGAGGGCCTGGGTGCAAAACTGAGGTTGAATGGAGTAGATTGGTCCTTGGTTGCAAGCTTATTTGTGGATGACACTGTGCTGCTGGCCGAGAGTGAAAGGGAGTTACAGAGGGTGGTGGATGAGTTTCAGTCCGTGTGTAAGAGAAGAAAACTGAAGGTGAATGTTGGTAAGAGTAAGGTGATGGTATTTGAGAGGACCAAAACAGAAGTAATTGACTTTGCTACACCCTACAGAGTGGCTATGTCAACTGGGACGGAATGTGAGATAACTTTAGAGGGTGAAAGGATGGAGGAGGTGAGGGATTTCAAGTATCTGGGAACAGTTTTTTGTAAACATGGAAGTATGGAAGGAGAGAGCAGTGAGGGGCAGGCAGGTCATAGGATCACTGGGGAGGATAATGAAGGGTAGGAGTGTGAGTATGGAAGTGAAAAAGGGACTGAGAAATAGTATAATCCTGCCAACACAGACATATGCGTCGGAGACATGGACATGGAGTAGGGCTCATCAGTCTAGAATAGGTGCGGTGGAAATGAGTTATCTGAGAGGAGCATGTGGACTTACTAGGTGGGATGGAGAAAGTAATGAGAGTGTGTATGAGAGGTGTGGTATGAGTGAGAAGGCAATTGGTATTGAATGTGGAGTGGTTGAGAGAGTGAAGCGTGATACATTGAGATGGTTTGGACATGTAGAGAGAATGCAAGGTGAGGAGTTTGTAAAGAAGGTGTATGGAAGTGAAGTTGTGGGACCTGGTGTGAGAGGCAGACCTCCGATTAGATGGCAGAACAGAGTGGAAGAGTATGTGAGAGAGAGAAGTGTGAGGGGGGGAGGGGGGATGGAGCAAGTGAGGAGGGAGTGTTGGAACAGGGAAAACTGGAGACTCTTCTGCCGTGGCCACCCCCTTGGTGGGAGTTCCCGGAGGGAACGAGGCATCGGAGCTATGGATAGATAGATAGAACTATTAAATTGTCATCATGTTCTGATAACATTAATGACTTGTTTATTCATTTGTTTCAGAAAGCTGGGAGAGACAACCGCAAAGCAAGGCAGAAAGCCCGGAAAGAGTTTAATGAAGAAGTGCGAGCTCTGGTGATGTTTGTTAGGAAGAGAGACAAACGCTGGGAGGCACGGAAAGTAAGTCAAGTGACCACTCAATGCTTCAAGTATTCAGATAATATTAGTATGCAATTTGAAGCAGTTCTTACATTCCATTTTACTTCACAAAGAGTGTTACCAAAACAAACAAAAATTAATTACATTATGATTTCAAGTTGCCTTCACAAGATTTTCATTTGGTTGATTCATCTCCACAAATTTCTCTTAATATCCAAAGATCAAAAATTATTTAAGGGGGAAATTCGATTTTTTCAAACTTCGTGTGTGAACTAGTATGCTTCAGACACACCCGGTCCGGTTGGTTGCCAGGCGTATGACGCGTCCCTTTTCACGTAATGGCCGTTTTAGTGCTACGGTATTTTAAATGCCCACACGCGCTGTCACGCCCTCTTTTGCTGTTTGGTTTGTTTTCCTTGTAAATTTATCGTATTTTTTACATTTTTTAGGATTTTATGTTCTGATTTTGCTGTTTGATAGTTTGGGTTTTGTTCCCCGGCAGTGTCACAGTGGTGGTGACACACGTGGACGCTAGTGCGATCAATAATAGTGGTGGGAGTATACATGCGCTTTGTTCCACCTGTTGATTTTCCTTATTCGTCTTGTCTGTGTGATATTTTGAATTACAAAACGTAGCAATGCCACTTGTTAGTGCTAAAAGAAAGGCCTTCATCAAAACGAAGCGCCAGAATGCTATGAAAAGATAGAAGAAGGACAATAATTATGAGCCACTCCCTGCCGCCCCAGGAGATTCTAATGCTACATCTTTCACCGACCACGTGTCTCCTGTTGATGTATCCCATGTGTCTGCAGCCAGTTATAGACACAGTTTGCTGCCAAAACCAAAAAGAGAGGCTAAAGACGTAAGTGAATATAGTGCTATGACATGGCCCAGACTACATGCCTGGTAATTTCTGAAGAATTGAGTGTTCCTGGCAACAATGAGGTGGGTGGGCTCCACTGATACCCTTCAATATGTTATTTATATATGAAAAATATATAGTATATCTATATGATGTATTATATATTCTTATATGTAAATAACAGGGGACCAGGAGCCTTCATATCTGAAGAGGTGTTCCAGGCATGGGAGAACTCCCACCACAAGGGGCTATACAGGTGACATGAACATTATCTGAACATGACCTAAAGTTGTTGTTGAAGTTCCTCAAGCTGTCTGGCCGAGCAGCCCCGAGCTCCTGAGGAAGGTCATGGCCTGAACCGGGCTTTCCCACAGTGCCCTCAGAGAGTGTATGTTGTGTTGTTGGCGAGTGTGGTTGTGTGCGTTGCAGTCTTCAATAATGTGTTTAGTAGAATGGGGTGCTGTGTTGCATCCCGGACAGGCATCCGCAATGGCTCCATCCAGCCTCTTCTGATATGTCAGAAGGGCCGGGTGATGGCCACACCGCAGCCTGGCCAGGTGGACTCTGTCCTCACGGGGAAGGGAGGATTCGGATGGGTGGATGTCAGGAGGTCGTGCATGCAGCTGAGTGTTGTTTTTTAGTGTTTGGATGGATTGATGAGTGATTTGAGTATGGATGTGTTTTTGGAGATTGGTTTGGGGTGGGCAGGGTGTAAGAGATGATAGTATTTGTGTATGGTATCGTGTACTGGGTGTTGTTTTGATGTTCCTTGGCATGTGTGGGTGTTGTGCCATGTAGTGTAGTGGATGGTGTGGGTTTGTGGAGACTGCAGCAAGTGTTTGTGTGCCTCTCATGTCAAGGTGATCCTTGATTTTGAGGACTTTGGTTTCATAGTGTAGGTGGTCTGTGGGTGTGGTAGCTGTGCAGCCTGTGATTGTCTTTAGGGCTCTGTTCTGTATGGTTTGAAGGGTGTTATGAGTCTCAGTGAGGTTTGAAGCCCAGGCAGGGCTTGCATAATCCATCACTGATCGAATATATTGTTTGTATACTGTGGTTGTCGTTTCTTTGTTGTGTCCGAATGTTGTGCTGGCAAGTGATCTGAGGGCTTTAAGTCTTTGAATGCATTTGTTTTTGATGTTCGTAATATGTTGTTTGAATGTTTGAATGTTTGAATTGTATGTTATGCCAAGTATTTTGGGTGTGTGTGTGTGTGGTATAGGTGTGTTGTTTATGGTGAGGTGTGGTGTGTAGCGGTGTTCTGCGTTCCAGTTGGTGAGAAGGGTGACAGTTGACTTGGTGGGTGCTATTTTAAGTCTGTTTGTGGTGAACCAGGCATTAAGTGTGTTGAGGTAGGGTTGGAGGATGAGCGTGGCTGTGTCTGCATTTCTGTGTGTACATGTGAGTGTTATGTCGTCTGCATAGGAGGCTATGTGTATTTGTGGTGCCTGGGGTGTTGGTATGTCGTGCATGTATAGGTTGAAAAGGGTGGGTGAGAGTACAGATCCTTGGGGGACACCATTGGTGAAATTTTTAATGTTAGATGACTGACCAGCAAATGTAACATGGGCTACTCTTCCTCCCAAGAAGCTGGCCAGCCATCTTTTGGTGTTATTATGCATGTTTGTGTTGTAAGTAGTAGTGCAATTTAAAAACAAATTGTTTCAGAATGATCAACACATTCGTGTCTACTAATTCGTGTTAGCAAAGACGCGCATTAATTCCGTCAAATAACTTTATGACAGATTTTCAAAATCTCGTTTTCTAAGGGAAAAAAAAGTCGCTTTTTTGTTGTGTAATACATTTTTGCAATTCCAGCTAGGCTTACAAAATTGCAATGGTAGGTACTTCTAGATGTGTATTATCTGTGGAGAAAAAAGATTTTGGATACTATTCATAGTTTTTATGATATTACATAATTTAGACTATCAATTATTTGTTAATTGTTTTTTCGTTTGCACAAAAACTACTGCAGCTATATCGATGAAATTTCTGATAGAGAAGCATCATACATTCAAGCACATTCTGTAAGAAAATTATTGAACTAGCTGAATTATTATAGTTAGGAGGACTGGAAAACCAATATTGGTGCCTGCAAATGTGCGCATCGACGAATTTCCCCCTTAAATTGCCTGTTAAACAATTGCTAAGGGACTGGTGCCAGATGATTCAGAGTGTCACAAGAAAATGCATATTATCTGAGAATTAACTCATATAATATACTGTATTGTGGAGAGATTTGTGATGAACCAAATTTCTCAATGCTATTTATTTGATTTTTCTGTAGAAAATGTTGGAAGAGATAGCATTGGAGAAGAATCAGAAGCAAAAAGAACGCAATCGGCAGATGAACGAAGAGAGAGAAAACGTGATGAAGCACGAGCTTGAAGCAGCGAAGGCAGACATGGCTGGGTATGAGAAGGAACTTGAGGTAAGAAAAGAAAAGAGGCAGTACATCCATATAGTAGTTGGTCAAATTGGCTAGTCTTGTTTAAACATTGAGAAACTAGGTAAACCTTCACTTTGCTAATTGTTGTGGGAATAATACTGTGAACTACAAGAATATTGACTAGATATAGTTTTGTGTTTTTAAGTGCAGAGGAATTAATGTAATGGTCATCAAATTATCATTTCATAATTTTTCCATTGAATTTCAGTTATTAGAAAGAAAGTTTGCAGAAGAGTGGGGTCTGAGTGAGGAAGAGGACAATGAAGGCATGGAAGAGAATGGGGCACAAGAGGAGGAAACAGGAGAGGACACTGAGGAAAAGCAAAATGATGAGGACCTGCTTTCAGTTCTTGAGACTCTGTATTGTGTAGCCTGCAATAAGGACTTCAAGACAGAGAAAGCGTAAGTTAACCTTTGGAGCATGTCGGTTTCCCCATAGCATATCAGATTACTTGGCATTAGTCCAAATATATTGTGTTGTATAATTTGGTGTCCCCATTGCCCACCATTCTCGTGATGGTGAAGTCAGCCTCGTATCCCTGACAATACGGAGGGGGGGGACCCCTCTCTCTAACAATGACCCCACCAAAGGCTTAAATAGCTTCGAAGCTGGACCCCTTGCCTGTTGGGGGTTCTGCACTGGTACTAGAGCCTCCCCTCCCCATGTAAAATGGGAAATAGAGTATTGATGATGATGATGCATCATTCATTGTTGGAGTATGAAATGAGATAGATATCTTAATATGGACTAGAGAAAAAAAATCTGTGACAATTAATATCATTTAGTTGTAGCCAAAGAAGAATACTGTACATACAAAATGTCACCCTTTGTTCAAGAGTTAAGCCATTCTTTGAATAAATGTTAGAAGATAATTAGTTATATTTTAATATGGTACTGGCAAATAAGGCAAGAATAGCATTCCTTGTATTAGAATTACTTGTAAGGCACCTTCAATATCTTAAAAATTATTGCAGTACTGCAAACTGTAAATGTATTGACTGTTTTTAATTAGTATAAATGCATCCTTTATTTTATTTTCTCAAACGTGCTCTCTTCCTTTCAGAATGGAGAATCATCAGCGATCAAAGAAGCACAAAGAAAATTTAGAAGCACTGAAAGCGGTCATGACTGCTGAAGATGCAATGTTATTCCAGACAGACACTATTGATCAATCAATTGGTAAGTCTTTATGTATTGCAGACTATAATTATCAAATATATATATATTTTGCAGAGTACTACTTGTATTAACAAAATATAGGTCTTAATATAATAGGTGAATTACTTGAGCAATTTTTATTTTCAGATGATGATAACTTTCCACCTGTCCGAAATTCATCCAAAAAGAAGAAAAAGAAAAACAAGAAGAATGTTGTGTCTGAGGAATCCCAAGAGACTGCTCCTCCTCCTGACCCTTCCATGACACAGAAACAGAAAAGCTTTAATGTAAGTACGGTAGAAACCAAAGACGAAAGCGAGAAGGGAGATCAAAACAAGGAAGACAAAAGCAGTAGCAATGCAGACCGCTTGTGTAATGAGTCCACAGATACCAATACTTTTAATGCAACGGAACTGGACATAGAAGAGAATAAAAAGAAAGTGGCCAGCGAGGAGGATATTGATACCGCAAACTATAATGTCGAGAGAGAAGAGGCAGCCAAACCAAAGACCAAAGGAAAGAAAGCAAAAGATGCGAGAAGAAAAGCGCAGGAGAATAATCGAGTTGTGGAAACTGATGTAAAGGTTTGGGCACTCATTTTATTTTTAAAGGGAATTCTGAGATGATTATGGTCTCTAGTAAGTGCTTGTGCATATACTGTTACATGTTCAACTCAGTATCTGCCCCTTTTTTTTATATATCTATTTGACTGATGTTAATCTAGCCAAAACTTTCACTCGCTAAGTATCATTGTATTACATTTGATTAACTGATGCTTGACTTATAAACCCTGAATGGTGAGATGCAAATAATTACAGTATGTTCTGTATACCCTTTACATACTCAGCTGTATTGTTGTTCCTATAGACTTGGATAACTCTAGTTTTACCTGCTTTGGGATGGATGTATTGACTTACAACTAACACTCTCATGTTTTTCTTGCAGACTAATTTGTGCACCGTGTGTGGCAAAGTTTACCCGTCCAAGAACAAGCTCTTCTCACACATCAAGGCCGAGGGTCATGCTTCTCTGAAGACTGCCAGTGGAAAGTGTCCAAGGGGCAAGTGAAGGCCAAATGAACCAATTTGTTTATCATTTATGAGTTTTTATTGGAGAAATGGAGGGAAAGATAATGGAGAGTGAAGAGATTGAATTCTTCTGTGTCTATTCCATTACTTCGTATAAGGAAAGATATGTGAAGGATTTTGTAGGAGTGAAGATACAAATTGAATGGTCAAAATTAATTTATCAAGCTGCATCATTTATCTACAGTACTTTCTCTAAGGAAAGATACTTAACGGAATTATGGGAGGAGTCAACCAGTCAGTTTCCAAATTTCCCAATTCCTCCCTGAAACACCCTGGTACAGGATACCAGACCCACGGTAGAAAAGTAATAACGGAGAAAGAGATATTAATCTGACGCCTCCCAATTCAGGGATGTACAGTTTGCAAGTGAAGTTGGGATTGTCACCCTGAAACAAAGCCTTTAAGTTCTTAAGGGTATTAAGAGGCACTGAGTTGGTACAGTGAAAGTGTTATCACCTGGAGAAGTGGATGGGTGAATATTTATCATTACTGTACACTTAAACCTTCTGGGGAGGAATAGCACCATCTTGTATTGTATCCTATGTAAGCCCCAACTTGATAGTACACTTCTGCATAAGTGTACTGTAATACAATTCTGTCACCTACCGATTCCTCGAAAATATTTACATAACAATGAACATCCTCAGTATGTGATGTTTTATGCATTATAAGCTGGAGGAATTCATTGGTAGTCTTCATAGATTTTGTGCCCCTTCACGCCTGATTTGTTCTCTTTTGTTTCTTCAGCTATTCTTCCTGTCATCGTTTTCCTTCATGCTTGCTGTCCCTCCACTCTATTTTCCTTTATGACTACAAGGTCTTTCTGGCCTAGCACAGCCTTCTTTTTTCTGCTTTACTCACACTCTTCTATCTATCTATCTATAGCTCCGACGCCTCGTTCCCTCCGGGAAATGACCCCAAGGGGGTGGCCACGGCAGAAGTGCCTCCAGTTCTCCCTGTTCCAACACTCCCTCCTTACTTGGTCAAGCCCTCCTCTACCCCTCATGTTTCTCTCCTTTACATACTCTTCCACTCTGTTCTGCCATCTAACCGGAGGTCTGCCTCACACCAGGTCCCACAACTTCACTTCCATACACCTTCTTTACAAACTCCTCACCTTGCATTCTCTCTACATGTCCAAACCATCTCAATGTATCACGCTTCACTCTCTCAACCACTCCACATTCAATACCAATTGCCTTCTCACTCATACCACACCTCTCATACACACTCTCGTTACTTTCTCCATCCCACCTTGTAAGTCCACATGCTCCTCTCAAGTAACTCATTTCCACAGCACCTATTCTAGACTGATGAGCCCTACTCCATGTCCGTGTCTCCGACGCATATGTCAGTGTTGGCAGGATTATACTGTTTCGTAGTCCCATTTTCACTTCCATACTCACACTTCTACCCTTCATAATCCTCCCCAGTGATCCTATGACCTGTCTACCCCTCATTGCTCTCTCCCTAATTTCTCCTTCCATACTCCCATGTTTACATATAACTGTACCCAGGTACTTAAACTCCTTCACTTCCTCCATCCTCTCACCCCTCAGAGTTATCTCACACTTCGTCCCAGTTGGTACACTCTCTTCATGGTCTTCAATTTGCCAATAACACAGGTCCTGCTAGTACTGTAGGTTATCTAGAGTTATTGAATTGTCTATATCTGCCATTCAGTTGCACTTACCAATTGTAAACCACAATATGAAGTTGAACATTAGTTTCAAATGAAAATTTTTATAATTTCATTTTAGGCCAGTCTTCCCCCGTCATTGTAGTATGAGGCATAACTTGTGGGGTTATAGTGTTCACAATCTGTTGTGTGTCTTATTTTTTTCTTCCTTTTCTGTGTTTTCTTTCCTTTTTTTCCTGGGGTATTCTTCCTCCATTCCCTATGTTATACTGTACATACTTTATAAAGTACAGTATCAGATTACAATTGCAACAATAAATTATTTAACTTGCATCATGATTCTTCCATTTTTTCTCCTCACATGTTATGTTGTTGTTGTTGTTGAAGTTCCTCAAGCTGTCTGGCCGAGCAGCCCCGAGCTCCTGAGGAAGGTCATGGCCTGAACCGGGCTTTCCCACAGTGCCCTCAGAGAGTGTATGTTGTGTTGTTGGCGAGTGTGGTTGTGTGCATTGCAGTCTTAAATAATGTGTTTAATAGAATGGGGTGCTGTGTTGCATCCCGGACAGGCATCCGCAATGGCTCCATCCAGCCTCTTCTGATATGTCAGAAGGGCCGGGTGATGGCCACACCGCAGCCTGGCCAGGTGGACTCTGTCCTCACGGGGAAGGTCCTGGAGTGGCGGCGTCTACGCCGTGGGACCACCCCCCAAGGCTCCCGAGGAAGGAAGCTATGGGGGCCAAACAGTCACAACATCCCCCCGCCCCCCACCAGGGGGCGCGAGTCCCTGGGAACGGCTTCGGTCACCCGGGCAATATCACATGTTATGTTGTACAGTTCAGTATTTATGCTTCTTCCTGGACTCAGTAGCAAGGTAGGCGAGGGTTGTGGTTGTAGATAGGCAAGCACCTTGTGTAGAGGGAGACTTTACTGCCGTGGCCAAGTAGAGTGGAGCTGCTGCAGGAGGTAGCGTGGTGTGCTGGAGCGGCTGCAGAAGGTAGCGCGGTGTGCTGGAGCTGGCGAGAGTGGCAGCGGGCGAGGTCGGCGACAGGAGCAAGAGGTGAGTCCAGGACTCCAGGTAGAAGGCTAGCTGTAGAGTGAGTGGAGCCATTTTTTTTTTTTTTTTCTTTCTTTTAAGATTGCAGAGGTTAGCTTCCTCTGCTTGAGCCTTTTGTCGGAGCCCGGCGCTTCTGCTCCTTTTATCTCGTTTGGTCGGCTGCGCGCGCAGGTGTCCTGGCGGCCTCCAGTGGCAGGTGAACAAGTGAGGACAGGGAAGCGCAAGGTGCTTGGTGTCTGCTACACCCCAATGTGGATGATGATTATTGACCATGACTGTACAGTTGAACACAGGAATTCGTGGTACAGCTGAGGTGGTAAATGCTTAGCACCTCCCAGTATGAAATTCCTTAACGACCAAAAAGATTACCAGGGGCAGAAACTATGATGTGTGATATCGACGATAAGCAAATACCGGACAAAAGTCACTGGTTATAAAGGCCTCCATAGACTATCATTCATGCCTGCGCAAACTAGATGACTGTGCAATCATTTAAATTTGCCACACACTAGCAAGAATACGGAGCAGTCACCACACATTATCATGCATCAGTGTACAGGGGTGTGATTGACGAAAAGCTTGTTGGATATTGTTCAGTCATTTGCGCAAACCATCAATCACACCCACACGACGGTTATGCCTGCACAACCACCCAGTTTGTGCAGGCATGATTGATAGTCTATGAAGGCCTGAATTAAGAGAGAGACAAGCATCTTCCACCTGGGGCTGTACCACGAATTCCTGTGTCCAACTATACATGCTAAGATAATTGGATCATGGTATGATACGTCCCAAATCTCATCTTCTAGTCTCATATATCATAAGTGGATAACTTGTAGCTATAGTGCCATGAAAATTCCACACATTTCCATGTGGGACGTGCCGTTGAAAAGACAAAGTTTCCTTATGATCATTTATCGAATTTCACATTGGAATCGAAGAAAATAATATTATTGCAATAACTATTTCAGTTAATATAAGTAAATAAAAGTTATATTTAAGAGTTTTAGGACTTAAAATTATGCAAAATGAAGGAAACAATCGAAAAAAACACAGACAGTAACGCCATCTATTGGTGACGTCAGAGGCCGAGGGGCGGAACGGAACTGACAGGCAGACAGACAGCACTTCCATAATTATCAGTTTATAGGTAATTATTTTCATCTTGAGTAGCTGTAATTGGTGAAGTGGAAAGCTCAGGAAATATATAACAACCCAATAGTGAATAAAAAAGAGTAAAAACAAGCCAGTAGTAAATAAAAAAAGAGTTACAAATGACCACAAAATAGACCACCACCATTTCCTCTTTCCTCTCTCACCGTATTCAAGAACATTCGTGGTGCATACGATGGTGTGGTACCGGTACGATGGCTCTGTTGTGTGTCTATGGAGTCATCGTACCGTTACCACACCATCGTATACACCACGAAGGATGATCTTGACTAAGGCCACACCGGGAAAACACACACACACCATCAACGAGAGATGTATATCTAATAATAATAATAATAATAATAACGATAATCCATCAGGTGTTATCAGATGTCATTGTTGTGGTTATAGGGAGAGGGGAGGGAGTGAGGCTAGTAGTGTACAAGTGTGTGTGTGTGAGAGAGAGAGAGAGAGGGAGTGTCAGAGGAATTATACCAGCAAGCAACACTCCCAATAGTCCATCACTCCTATATTGTTTAATCAACCTTCAAATGTTCCCCTTCTCTGTGGTTTGCCCATTTGTATTTTTCTTATTTGTATTTTGGGTATTTATTGAGGACAAGACTGCTCGTGTATTATTATTATGATGATGTTAATAGATGTGTTCTTCAATTATCCAAACCTAACCTGATCTAACCTAATCAAATAAAAACTTCATTTAACCATCTGTAACTAAAGACCACGAGGTGGATTTCCTGTATAAATTATCGTCCACTGTCCTTGGGATTGGTCTTGTCAAAAATAACCAATTTTTATTTTATTCTCTCCTGGTGCTGCCAATATTGGGTCATTCAGAATTTCGAATCCCGATCCACAAGTTAAAAGATTTGAAACATTCATATCCCAGCGTGAGAGATATGCATGTTTCGAAATCTTTTAACTTGTGGATCGGGATTCAAATTTTTGACTGACCCAACATTGGCAAAGCCAAGGGAGAAACGAGGGAGTGGAGCCAACTGTACTTGACTTATTTTTCACATTTACAGCTTTGCGTGAATTAGTATTTCTTCAACTCGCTGTTCAGGGCATAAGGTCGATGAATAAATATTATTATAGTTGAGCCAAAAAATTATATTAAGATACTTTACTTTCTTGTACGGCATTTTGGTCAGCGTTAACGTTAGGTCCACACCACACCCTGCAACTCCACCAACCAAACCACACCAACGTTCTAACTTAATCTAGAATGAGGCCTTTTTACGGCCCTAATCTAACAGAACGAATAGTTTTAAGAGAGCTCTGTGCTGCTCACCAGTTGTATCCACTAAACAAACTATCACTGACCAATTTAACTCAGTACATTAATCCACTTGTATGCACATTCATAAAAACTATCTGTGCAACTCTCGTGTGAAACATTCTGACACCCCACACGATGAATACTGAAATATGGCTTGTATATTCCCGGGGCATCATGAGCTGTGACGATCATTTACAGGGTCATATGCAAGAATATCCGAGGTATTGACGATGGCATGGTACCAGTACGTTGACTCTGTTGTTTGTCTATGAAGTCATCATACTGTTACCACGCCATTGTCAACACCTTCAGTATTCTTGCATACGGCCCATAGAACCATCAGACCCATCCTGCTCGATACTTATTGATCGTGTTTACCTCAAAGACTCAGCAGTAACGACTAACACTAAATATTTTATCAGGTACCGTTTGGACCACAACGGCCCGGCACCATGACAGACTCTAAATACTTCACCACCACCAAAAAGGGTGAGATCTTTGAGCTGAAGTCGGAGCTTAACAGTGACAAGAAGGAGAAGAAGAAAGAAGCTGTGAAGAAGGTCATTGCTTCCATGACTGTAGGTGAGTAAAGTGGCTCTTCTTTCAAAATCTTCACTTTGAGAGTTTCTGAGTGATAGGAAAGTCTTGATATTTGGGATAATAATTAGGTCTGTTTGGGCAGGATAGCCATGTGAAACTTTTACAAATAATTCCATTTGTATCAACAGGGAAGGATGTGTCAGCACTTTTCCCTGATGTTGTGAACTGTATGCAGACGGACAACCTGGAACTGAAGAAATTGGTGTACCTCTACCTCATGAACTATGCCAAGTCTCAACCAGACATGGCGATCATGGCTGTCAATACATTTGTAAAGGTAACTTCCTTATCCTCTTTAGTTGTCCCCAGATAGGTACGGTAAGTGTCTGATGCTGTGTCAGTACTGGACATTGATAGATGTATGGTAATGTGTCATTATTCCAGGACTGTATGTATGTGTAATTTGATAAACATCCATTAGGGAGACATTCAGCTACGGTACTCTATTAGTATATTTTTTTAACATCACTTGAGTTAGTTGTTATTAGGGGTATAATTATTATTTTTTTATTTTGAAAACCTGATTTTTCCTTTGTATTTTTCAGGACTGTGAGGACCCAAACCCTCTTATCCGAGCATTAGCAGTGCGCACCATGGGCTGCATCCGTGTGGATAAGATCACTGAGTATCTGTGTGAACCTCTACGCAAGTGTCTGAAGGATGAGGATCCCTATGTACGCAAGACAGCAGCCATCTGTGTTGCCAAACTCCATGACATTAATGCCTCCATGGTGGAAGATCAGGGTTTCTTGGACCAACTTAAGGAACTCCTTTCAGACTCTAATCCAATGGTGAGTAACACTGAGCCTCAGAGAAAAAGGTTTGTAAATACATTACTTGGATTGGCTTAAGAAAGTTAGGACATAGCTTTTGAATAAATATTTTTTGTATATCTATTTTAAAAAAAATTGATAATGTTAATGTGAATATAGAAACATTAATATATTGACCCCAAGTTGAATAACACTGCAACTACAGTATCCCTTCATCTTTGACTTAAATTCCTCTCCACATCACAGGTGGTAGCAAATGCAGTGGCCTCACTGACAGAGATCAATGAAGCTAGCAGCTCAGGGCAGCCACTAATGGAACTCAATGCAGCCACAATGAACAAACTCTTGACAGCTTTGAATGAGTGCACAGAATGGGGACAAGTATTCATACTGGATGCTCTCTCTCAGTATAGCCCCAAGGATGAGAGGGAAGCACAAAGGTCTGTCTGTATCTTTGCTCATGTCTTTAACTCTTAACCTGTTACCTGTTGTCATTACACAAAGCACTGTTTTGTATTTTTTTAACACTACCACCCCTATAGTGATGTGGGCAATACTTTAAGGGTTTTGGCCCCCCTTCAGTCCCAGCCACTAGCTTTTAGTTCTTCAACTGTCCTTCCTTCCTTGCTATCAATCAATCAATCAATCAGTTAACATTACCATTATTAAATCTAGTTTCATCTAATCATTTTAATCTTACCTTATCATATTTTAGTATCAAGACAAAATGATCTTATCGATGCTGCTATGTAGTATCAGCTTTATCAAATTTGCATGGTTATGCTAATGAAGTGTTTATATCTCCCCAATCAGCATCTGTGAGCGTATCACACCCCGCCTGGCCCACGCCAACGCTGCTGTGGTTCTCTCGGCCGTCAAATGCCTCATGAAGTTTATGGAGCTCATGCTGGCAGACTCTGAATTTGTTAAGAACCTCACTAAGAAGCTGGCCCCACCCCTTGTCACCCTCCTGTCTTCTGAACCAGAGGTACAAAGGAGGCGATAGAGTTTTTTTTTTTTTTTTTTTTTTTTTTTTTTTTTCTATAATGTATTGAAAATGATGAGGATGCTAACACTTTTCTACCTAGGTGCTATGAGGGGGAGAGATAGAAAGGGAGGGATAAAATAGAAATCATGGTACAGATGTGAACATTGCTATATTTTCCGATATCCCATTCACAAAATTTCTGTTAACCTTTCAAACCATGGTTTCCCCAGGTACAATACGTGGCTCTCCGGAACATAAACCTCATCGTCCAGAAGCGACCCGAACTGCTGAAGCACGAGATGAAGGTGTTCTTCGTCAAGTACAACGATCCCATCTATGTCAAGTTGGAGAAGCTAGACATCATGATCAGGCTGGCATCAGAAGCCAACATTGTCCAAGTCCTCTCAGAGCTGAAGGAGTAAGTGGCCAAAGTTTTGTTATTGTGTTATAATCAGTCATTCATCATCAGTGTCTTTCATTTTTTATACTTTTGGTGTGATATATTCCTTTAATTATTGGTGTTGTACTCTATTGTACATTGTCTTTAATGCTGAGTGGAATACTTATTTCAAAATTTCCCAGGTATGCAACTGAGGTGGATGTTGACTTTGTCCGTAAGGCAGTAAGGGCCATTGGACGGTGTGCTATCAAGGTGGAGACTTCGGCTGAGCGCTGTGTTTCCACTCTTCTTGATCTTATCCAAACCAAGGTAAAGGTTTTATTTCATCTTATATGGGTAGGGGTATGTATTTTGTCAACAGCAGTGAATGAAAAACCTCTTGATGGCAATTATTAATGATGATTTTTTTTATTTTGCAGGTGAACTATGTGGTACAGGAGGCCATTGTGGTGATCAAGGATATCTTCCGCAAGTACCCCAACAAGTATGAGAGTATCATCTCTACCCTTTGTGAGAACCTAGACACTCTGGATGAACCAGAGGCCAGGTGAGTTCCTAAACATCCATCTTACTTACATGGTTGTCTCAAGAAGTCCTGTTATGGAATATTACAGATTCCAAGACAGTGGTAACAGCCATTGGGTAGTTTGGTGCGGTTATGGTATATTGTAATGTCGTATTTGTGTGATATTGTATGTACTCATACTTATTAGATATTTTTATGTATCACTCTATCACATCCACCTGTTTATGTGCATCTTCAGAGCATCAATGATCTGGATCATTGGTGAATATGCTGAGAGAATTGACAATGCAGATGAGCTCCTGGAGAGCTTTTTGGAAGGATTCCATGACGAGAACACTCAAGTTCAGCTTCAACTCCTCACTGCCATCGTGAAACTCTTCCTCAAGCGACCCACAGACACACAGGAATTGGTGCAACAGGTCTGGTCTTGGCTCAATAGTACCACATTTCCTGCTAATAAACTTGACCTTATGTAAAAACCCAAACATTGCATATCATACTGGGCAGACGATAATGAAGACAACATGTGTTTGTTGGATCCATTTACAGGTGCTGAGTCTAGCCACCCAGGACTCGGACAACCCTGACCTGAGGGACCGTGGATTCATCTACTGGCGGCTCTTGTCCACAGATCCTGGTGCTGCTAAGGAGGTCAGTTTAGGTTAGGTTAGATTTTTTGGTCACTACCTCAGACTTTTGACGTGTGGTAATTATATCTTGAATTGTATTCAGTTCTTTATAATTAGTCTAATATAACTAAGAAAAATTCAATTATAGTTTATTTAATGCTGTCCTAAGTTACATTGTGTTTACTCATTTATTCCTACTTTAATTTGTGGCAGGTGGTGTTGGCAGAGAAACCCCTCATTGCCGAAGAGACAGACCTGATCGAGCCTACTCTCCTGGATGAACTCATCTGCCACATTGCCTCCCTGGCCTCCGTCTACCACAAGCCCCCTTCAGCCTTTGTGGAGGGACGCACCGGTCTCCGTCGAGCTCTGCCCAAGGTGTGCTGTCAGTTTTTTATTCATTATCTCCTATTTTATTTTCTTCTTCATTATCTCTCTTTTTTTTTTCTCCATTTTCTCTTGTCTTTTTTATCCGCTTCATTATCTCTCCTCTTTAGTTCGCCATTACCTCTCGTCTCTTAATTACTCTTCAGTATCTCGTATCTTTTATTTCTTATTCATTACCTCTTTTTATTTATTAGGCATTTGGACCATAGTTAAAATCAGTATCATTTGCTGTGAAACCTTTGAGCAAAGTATGATGGTGTTCTTGATTATCTGGATCTAATTTCAGTTCCTTTACATAACTGCAATACTTACAAGATTAATATTTGTTTACATATTGTACAGTTAAGCATTGTATTCACAGAATCAATTATTTTTCTTGTTGTCTCAGTCCTCTGGTGGTAGTGAAGGTGAGAGTGGAGGAGAGCAACAACAACAACAACAGCAACAACCACAACAACAACAACCAACGGTCATTCCCAACCAAGACTCCCTCATCCCTGACCTCCTCAATATGGATATCAACCCTGCACCTGTTGTCCCTGCAGCTCAGCCAGGTAGGGTCAACTTTATATTTTTTAGTCTTTTGTCTGAGGGCATCTATTTTGTGGTATAGTTGGGTAGAATCATAAGCTTCCACTTCAACAGCAATGCAGGCATCTTACCTTACCTTGCGTCTCCTTTGTATAATAAATTTTTATTTCAGTATAATATAAAGTTGGATTCAATCCTGGAGTCTGGATACATATAATGGGTACTTATTTTCCCAACCTTATCTTTTTCAGCCTTCACTGGGGGCACACTGGACCTGCTGGGGGGTGGGCTGGACTCCCTGCTTGGGGGTGGCGGAGGAGATATCGCGCCTGCAGCCGCTCCTGCAGCTGCCAACAACACTACCTCTGCTGGTGTGTTATTCTGAAGTACACACTCCCATGTTCTTCCCTTCATAACTTCCTATCCCTTCCTGTCACTCCTAGTCTCCTCCTCACTCCCAGCCCCACATTATCCCTCCTCACTCTTGGCGCCAAAATTTGTCTAATATGAATGAATAACCAGATTGTACAGGCCTGAAAAATATTTATAATTAATATTTTTGTAGGTTTGCTGGGTGACATTTTTGGTATGGCATCTGGAGGTGCAGCCATATACACTCCCCCGAAGCAGGTGTGGCTCCCGGCTAATAGAGGAAAGGGTATGGAGATACATGGAACATTTGCTCGTAGGTAAGTCAGGCCTTTACCATTAGAGGTTGGATAAAGATTACTAACTCTGATGGTATCTTACTCTATCTAATTGCTGTGTAAAAACTATCGTAAATTGTGTTGTATTTTTATATGTGCATGATGTCTCGTGACATACACACTGTTAACTCTGTATCTCTGTATGGTGTTGGAACTCTCATTCAAGCAATTGTGAGGTGTGTTATTGACATTATCATGCAACTGGTTACACTTTTATTATGGTATTGTCATTCACAGGGGTGGTGTAATAACAATGGAAATGACCCTGCACAACAAAGCCATGCAGCCCATCTCACAGTTTGCCATCCAGCTGAACAAGAATAGTTTTGGTATTTGTCCAGCTTCCCCCCTGCATGTACCAGCCCCCGTGGCTCCAAACCAGAGTATCGATGTCTCCCTCACCCTGGCCACCACCGGACCCGTTCAACGCATGGACCCGCTAGCCAACTTACAGGTCTGTTCTTATGTACAATTCCAAAATCTTTTATGGTAAAGGGAACATTATTTTCTTCCCTGTCGTCCTTTATAGTGTAAGATTTGTGTGTCAGGGGATTATGGAACAGGGATTAGCATTTTCTTTCCTGTAGTCAAGTGGAAAGGAAGATGAGTATAGGTAAAGGACAGGTTTGTGTGAAGGCTGTTAATTAATGGCCACTTAATACAATTATGGACTGTGTTTCTCAGGTTGCTATCAAGAACAGCGTTGATGTGTTCTACTTCGCTACTGTGATGCCAATGCATATCTTCTTCGGTGAGGATGGGGCAATGGAGAAGCGTGTGTTCCTGGCCACCTGGAAGGACATCCCTAGTCAGAATGAGGTCCAGTTCAGCATAGAGAACATCAATATGAATGTCGGTATGTTTTTGAATCTAGTATATCAACTCAAGTTTGTAATCATCAGTGTGAATGCTTACATCATCATGAATGTTGGTACAGTATGTTTTACAGTCAAATGTCTCATTTAAATATAGGTTGAGGAATATCGTATGGAATGAATATTGGTCACACATGACAACTTTACCTTTTTCAGCTTATGGAACATCAATATGAATGCTGATATGACTCTTTAAATGTCACATATTAGGTTATAAGAATTGACATGAATGCTTGTCTTTCAGTCAAATGGCTCGGTATAACTAGATGACATTGACTCAAATGCTATCATAAATAAATACTGACATGTTTGCAAGTCAAATAGGAAAGTGCTGATATATTTCCATATAGGGAACTTTAACACAATGTTGATATCAACATGAATGCTGTTTTTTCTTTTACATCAGTGACAGACGTAAGGCTGCTTTTTATTCACTGTTACCAGAACACATGTGGGGATACAGTAGAAACAGTTAAGAGTTGTAGATGTCTCCAGCAGTGTGAAAGGAATACAGAACAGAACAACACACCCTCAGTAGCTAATTAAACAAGACTCATCCCCAGCAAGCAAAGTGTTGAGGCTCTTTGGTTCCACTACAGTGCTGCCCATCACTCTGTAACACACACACTCTTCAAAACCCAAATATTTTCACCCAGAGTACTTACTTCAACAGTAGCAACCTCTACATGCCCATTACACAATGGCTAGATTTTCTGTTGGTCCTTCCCTTTGACTACCGAGTTACCTAGACACATAAACAACAGGGAAAAGACAACACGCTTTAATCTGAGTAACATTTCCCAAGCTATAATCATTGTTTTCCATGCCATAATTATCTCTGACATAATTCTTTTAGGAGTGTGTGGTCTAGGTTGTAAATGTACAGAAGAAAGCACTAGAATGTTCAAATTTTTGCGTTTAATCTCTGCACTGTACATGGTTTTCAGTCTTTCCTTTCAATCCAGATATGACGAGCCGCCCTCCAGAGGCGTCCAATCTTGACGCCAATCTGCACTTAGGTTAGCAGTCTCTTTGTCTTCGATTTTTGTCCATGAATCACATTCCGTCCAAACTTCATGGTGGTGATTGGATGTCTTCGGAAGGCGGAGCTTCATACGCCCTAGCACTTCTCCCAGAAAACACAAAAAATTTCAGATTTCAGTGGATGGATACAGTTGCCTGGACATACTTGTGGTATAGTTTGTGTTGGTAGCCCATCGTTCAGTGTGCAGGGCAGGGGTATAGACTGACTCGTGATTGTGCGAGCCTAATGCAAGAAAAGTCTTTGTCAGGTGATGACAATGACGGGTACGGTGGTTTCATCTATTGCCTTTGAAGCCATCATCCATCGTATTGGTCATTATAATAACCTAGAGGGCCAAGACTGTGACTTCAAGGCTCACACTGACCTCCAACTTTTCTATGCCCCTGACTTTAAAACCTTCAGAATCACCAGTCAATTTATATCCAGGCTTACAGCAGTAGATGAAGAGAGAGGTTGTCAACATAACAGATTGTACTAGGTGGATGTCAAGGCAGCTGTATCAGTCTCATCAAATTTTTCTATAAATCAGAAACACCACTGACGAAGCAGGCATGTAAGGCCATGTGGAAGAAAAGCTGGGGTTTATGAGTGAGAATGACCAGTACAGTGACATGGTTCCATATATTTTCTATGGAACCAGTGTACCAGGCATTATCATTGCCAAACCCATGACATTTCTTGAATACAGCCCAGGAACACACTTGGCTGAACATTTACTCTACTTTGTGGTGTGGATGGGAAGTTTACAAAATGCTCAGCCGGTGTTGTTCATAGTCTGAGGTCAGTGGTGTTTCTTTGACGATTGGTGATGTGTTTCCTGGGTCGTAACATTGAATCACTGTCATAGCGCAGTGAAAGGATTATAGAAGTAAGCCTCGAAGAACATGCATTCCATTGATGATACCTTCCCCAAACCTTATCCTTGTATCCTTTATTGCCAGCATCGTCAACCCTTTGTCTTTTTGTATTTTCACCTTGACATATAACTGGTTTGTAATCTGATGTGTCTTGGTAGATGTAGCAGCTCTGTTCTTGTTGTCATATCCAAATAGATGTCATTGAGCAGAATGTAGTAATTCCTGCTTATTCACAACCTGAATTGGTATGAAGCTGACCCATTTACACTTGAGTCATGTTTCAGTTCAGGTATATACAGTATGAAGGTAATTGTTCTATTGAAAAAAATTATGAGTGCTACATCTTCCCATAATTAATAATCCTGGCAGTGCAGGACTACCGGTAATGAATCTCAAACCACTAGGAAGATAGAGTTGAAAGGAGAAAAATTGTTGGGATGTGGTAAATCTATTTCTTTCAAGCTACATATTCTACTTTCTGGGTTCATATCTCTGCACTGGTGTAGCCCTCAGAATTTTCAGCAACAGACATAGATAGATTGTCGCACCGAATATATGTATATATATTATGGGAGTAACCTGATTATTTTAACTCACTTGTGGCTTTTAATGGCACAACGAGTTAAATATTAGTCATTGGTAGTTCTCATAAAAATATACCAGTTGTTGTTCATGTTCAGCATGCCTGAGATATGCAGATAATTTTAATGTTATCAACACTTTCATCATGTTGTTTGTTATGGCTTGCTGTGAATAACTTTTACATGCTGGCTGATGATGCCTTGTTTACAAAACAGCTTTGATGTGATGCTATTATACTGGTGTATCCAGCACTTCATTCTATATTCAGTACCTCATTGAAGACTGCCAAATGTTTTCCCAAGCTTCTGTTATTAATTTCCATAAAATGTTAAGTACTGTAATTTCCTAGGCCTATGTTAAATGATAAAAGTTAGATATGTTTTCATAGTATCAAGGGCCTACTGTATTTTTTATAGGTTTCTACAAGGCAGTAGCTATTTGTTATGTAAAGGTTAGCCTCTGTAAGCCTGTTCATCTTCATCTCTCCTTTAATGTCTTATTTTCTTAATTACCATTAAACTTGTATTATCCTTAGCCACAACCAGTTTGATGGATAGACAAACATGAACACCAATCCTTGATCCCTAAGTTGAATGTACAATCACCTACAAATGTTCTGTGTCACCCACCAGTATATAAGTTGCTGTAACGTTGCTTTGAAGCTGTACTGTAATCATATCCATAATTGTGTTTACTTAGTGTATACAGTTTTCATATATTTAGGCTTATTGTAAATGTAAGTGTTCTCTTTACTGCATTGCTTAACCTAGCTTATTGATGGGTGATACAGAATGGTGACCTGCAACTAAATAGTAGTACATAATTATGCAGAATATTATAGAGGACTGTAGTACCTCCTCTTTCAGCTACAGTCAAGTACAAAAGTATTGCTTCACCAATTCTGCTGTACTAAGAGGAGTTTTAATGGTACTGTGTTACAATTCATACTGTTGCATGTGAGTGTATTTCTTATCAGGGGTATAGTATTGCCATATTGTGTTTTTCCCTCTTATAGCATTTACAGTATAATCCAGAATTTATATTCATGTCTGTTTTGAATCATCAGACACGGTTCAGTACTTAACAATTTCCAGCAATTAGGACAAGAAAGATTGTACAAACTATACAAAAACATTGGCCAAGACTGGATATAAATATTGTGCAGTTCGAGATTTCACATTCACACCCAAAAGTTCTCCTCCCATTGTTTGGATATGAACAGTTTCAGACTGAATGCTTTGGTTCCTGCTGTCTGAGAGCAGTGTAAGGTTATTTCATTCCTTATGTCATATTGAGATGCAATCATCATAAGTTGCGGGCAAAATAGATGATGGCTTATACAATGGCCACATATTAATTGTTTTACTGTATGGGGTCATTGCACCACTCGCACAGTTATTGCCAAAGGCCACCCAAGCTCATGACTTCTCTTCCCAAATGAACCTTTTACATAAGACGAGAAGTGATTGAGAACTTCTTGGTGTGAGAGTACTTGCACATAAATATTTCATAAGTAACTGAAGGACTGAAAGAGAGGATGAAAAACACAAGTTATAACTCCAGCCGTATAGATTGTACACCACCCTCTTTCCACACATGCAGACGGGATCTCCAACAAGCTACATAGTTCAAATATCTTCACCATCGCCAAGAGGAATGTAGAAGGCCAGGATATGCTCTACCAGTCCATCAAACTCACCAACGGCATCTGGGTTCTCACTGAGCTTAAGGTCCAGCCTGGCAACACAACCATTGTGGTTAGTAGCTACTCATTTATTTTTGTGTTTAATATATGGAATGCTCCCAGTTACAACACAACGAAAGCTCAGATATATAGAAACAATAGAGAGTCGTACTTTGCAACCATAAATCTTTTCTGGAGCCATTGTTGTACTAGATAAGTTAGGAAGCACCAGACCTTACAATTTGAAGTGCTAAATATATATCGTGCACGTTTACCAAGCCTGAGAATATTAAGACTTAATGTTACATGTTATTGACACACTTCTTTACTGTCCACAGCTTTCTCTCAAGTCACGAGCCACCGACGTTGCCCAAGGTATCTTCGAGGCTTTTGATGGCATCCTGCACTGTTAACCTGTTGTCGTCCCCTTGCTCACTCTCCCCATATCCTTCCTCTCATCCTGTCTGTTCCCCCCCTTCTTCCACCAGACATTCCCTTATCCTCTCCTATACACATTGACCCCTTTCCATTAACCAAGTAAATCTCAACTTGTGTTCAGAGAGCTATATGAACTACAGTATGTGCAACTAGAATGTTTGTCGTCTTAAGTCATCCTCTTCTTCAAAAAATATTAACCATTGCAGCAGAGAGATTTCTGTTCATTCATAATCATAAATTACACATTCACTCCCAGGGTAACAAGACCGCACTTTGTTGAGCAGTTTAGTTTAGTAATAGTTGTCAGTTTAGCCATTTTTCTATGGGCAGTGTTTTATGTTTCCAGTGATTGAGTACTGTACAGTACTTTTGAAGTACAGTATTAGAACTAATAGTAATAATATTTACTCACTAAAGTATTAATTGCTTTCTAATTTCGCCCAAATAATCTGTCAAACATTGGACATTTATACCATCTGCTGTTGAAAAAAAAGTTCAAGTAAAATCCGTGAGTGTAGTAGTATGATTGGAAGTGTTGTAGTAGTAAGTGAATTAATGTACATGTTGTAAGCATTCCAGTCGTCTGTATAATATATATATATATATGCATATATACATGTTTATTGAAATGTTATAAACATTATCTAAATAAAAGACTGTACTGTATAATTACGTAGATGTTTTATTGTGTTATAGAAAGAATGAACAGCATGACATGGGTTCTGTCTCGGTGAAGTTTTAATATAATGAATATTTGTCTGCCAGAAAGAAAAAAAAAAGGAAAGAACTGAACTTAAAATGTAAAAGAATATTCAGTGTACTGTATCTGTATGTATGATGCTGATGATAATGACAAGAATGCCAGTATATCTGTGTGTGATTATGAGAATGTTCAGGGCATTTGTGTGTGATTGTAAGATGTTCAGTTATATCAGTGTGTATGATGATAAAAATGTTGGGTATATGTGGGTGTGGTAATGATTACAATCTTAAGTATTATAACTATTCTATGAAAAAAAAATGCCTCCACGATGGGGAGTAAAATCTTTTGGCGTCAAAGGAAAAAATACACGAGTCAACCTTTGTAACTAGAAAAAAAAGCGGTATATTGGTAGTCCCATCATACCGAGGTCATTATCAACCTTGTCCAACCTCGTTAATTTGGGGAGATGGACAGAACAAACAGCAAAACTAATCATGATGACGCCGTGTAATTAATCACCGGTGTAATTCCTCCACAAAGTTGCCAACGCAGTAATTCTCGCCATCAAACTGCATGACGCTTTAGCCAGGCTCTGACGTGCCCACAAATTTCATTGCCACGAGTGTATACATTTCGGCAGATTATGTGTATTTCATCTCGTGTAAAATAAAAATGAATATACTGGTGCCTAATCTCGCTCATGCTCATTTCCTGAATAAAGCCGGGGACAGGACTAAATGGTCATGATTAATTAGATTAGGTTAAGGCAAAGGACTGACTGAGGGACAGAAATAAAGGGAGGACAATAAAGGTTGGGTACGGGACATTGTTGACGTAGGATAGGACTGAATAGGATAGTTTAGTGGGAGGGATATACAGAACAGATTCAACCAAGTAGGAGGGATTGACTGGCGAGATAGTATTGACTGAGGGGACAGGATTACATGAGACAGCTAGCAGGCGTGGTGACAGTATCGTATCGCAGCCCTGGTCTCATTTACTATCAAATGCTAAATATTATCTAAAGTACTATTGGCCACATGAATTCTTACACAGACTATAAGGAAAGAGTTGTCATTATTCTGATGGTAGTTCAATGAATGGTCTACCAAGTGACTCGGTGATCGCAAAACAACAAACATAATAATAATGTAATACAGTTCCGTAGTTTTTCACTTTCTATGTGTTGTAAACCCTCGAAAACAACAGGGTGTGTACGAATTCTTGTGGCCAATAGTAAAATCACGAGCTATAATAATCCAGGGTCTAGGCTACTACTTCGCACCTTCGTCTTCGCTCCGGCAACGCAGACAAGAAACTTGGCTCGAATGAACGACTCTCTTCCCCTAGCTCCTTGTCCCCCTCTCTTTTGGCTTCCATGACGCCTTCCGTAGTATCACTCTTTTTCCTTTCCTCTTCTCTCCTCTAACCTCCCTCCCTGCCTTGGATTCCCCTGTCTCTTCCCCTCTTCCACTCTCAGTTCATTATCTTCCGGTTCCCCCTCCCTCTCCCGTCTCTCCCTCGTGGCCCTACAGCCTACCCCTACATCTCTCTCTCCTACTCTCCGTTTCTCTCCTTCCATTCTCTGTTTGCTCTGCAGTTCCTCTTTTCCGCTTCTCTTCCCCTTCTCCTATCATAAGCCAACTAACGCAATCTCCTTCCTTATGCCTTCCTCATTTTCTACTTTACCTTCTCCACCTTTTCTCGAATTTTTCCATTCCCCAAGCGTTTCCCTCCATCTTTCTCCACTCTCTTCACTCCCCCTCCACTTGCTACTACACTTCTTCCCTCGCCTCCCGGCCAGCGACCTTGAAAAATTACGAGTCTGTATTTACCTTCATCTGGTTGACGCGTTGTGTAAATATTAGCGCCTCTCTCTCTCTCTCTCTCTCTCTCTCTCTCTCTCTCAGCTTTTGTTGTGATGGCTAGGGCACGATCGGGAGTAATACTTGTAGACGGAGAATTTAATAAGTGTAAAGTAGACCAAACAGGGAAATCAGCAATCATAATCAGCGAACATGATGCTAACAGTGGGAAAAACCTCGTGAGCTCTTCGTCAGATAGTGTTATGGCATTTATTTCTTACTTAGCACGTACGATTGAAGCGAATTAAAGTTTGCGACTGTACCTTGAGTTGGCGGAATAATCTCCTCCTCTGTTCACCCTCATATTGCTAAGTTATTGATGGCAGCAGCAGCGGGAGGTGACGCGGTGACTTTTACGCCACATACCTGCTGGTGTTGTTTGTTGCTCGCTGACTTGTGAGTCCTCTCTCTCTCTCTCTCTCTCTCTCTCTCTCTCTCTCTCTCTCTCTCTCTCTCTCTGCAAAATAACAATCTTTATGCTCTATCTGTTTTTGGCATGCTTGAAGGAATCATCTGCCTACAATTATTTAAGTACATCCTGGTTTTTTTTTCTATAGCCTAGTATAGATGAATAAGTGATTTGTCAGAAGCGTGGCAGTAAGGATAATTTTACTCATTGCACGGTAATTAATAAAGTATACACTGAGCATTCACCCATTAATCTTTATACCCTTTCATTCATAAAACTGCTCAATATATTCCTTGATATAAAGAACAATACATTCTGAATGAATTTGTGTGGAAAACGTGAGTAGTATAGTTAGGCTAGCTATGCGGAAAGCACACTGTTGTAAGATATAAAAGTGATCGAAATATTTCATCTTGTTATCTATATAAAAAAATTCTCACATCAATTATATACAATACTTTCACTTAGTTTACACTGCATGATAGCACGCTCGTAGTGGTGATGATTTAAATAGGCTACTCTCATTGCCTGACGTATAAATAATGGAACCATCTGATGCATATACAAGTAGCCTCGTGTGTAGCCTAGCCGTGCGTACTCATAAAATGATGTCTTGTAAAATCTTCAGTGCTGTACTATATTTTGATAACTTTTCCCAACGCAGTTACATACAGTAATGCCATGCCTTTTATTTCTTTAATCCGTAAATGCAGACCTGTGGCCTATTGGAGACTGATAAAGGTATGCCATATTTATTAGCATCGTGGTGAGAGAATTTAGGAAATATGATGGTATCTTGCCCACCCATCAGCAAGTATTGACATTTATGGCTTGGCGTCCAGAAACTTCTAGCATCTTAACTGACCCCCCACGACTCTGTAACTTGGACTTGCGTAACAGCGAGTGATTTACGCATTTACAAGCACTGGGTGGTGGTGGTGGAGGAGGAGTAAAAACCATGGCAGAGCGTCCAGACGTGAGTTACCAAAGGTCGCCATACTAGCCAGGCCACAGTGACGGCAGCTTCAGATCCTCAGCTCAGTTGTGTTCAGAAGGTGAGAGTGGATGGTCGTGTCGGGCGGTGTTCAGTCTCGTCCTCTTGTGTAGCTCAGCGGCGGCTGTGAGTGAGTGCGTGTGTGCGTGGGGAGCCGTGGTGACTGCGGCGTGGTGCGCGTGGTGACAGCCAGCGGGCGTGGTGATGGTGGTGAGGGCGCGGCTGGGGTAGCTAAGCCCAGTTGAAGTCGCTGCCCAGCCCACCGTGATGGTCAAGGAGGCGGAGAGTAGCGGCCGCCGCCCGCCCTGGCCAGCAGCCCTGGCCATCATGGCCCTCGTGGGCCTCGGTGGTCTCACCTGGCGACATCTCACCCTCGAATGGCGAGTGGAACGTCTTGAGGCCCAGCTAGAGGCCGGTCTGCAAACAAGAATAGAGTTAGCACTGAAAGCCAAACTGGAGGAGTCTCGTGTTGACATCAAGCCTCAACAGCTGTCAACAGTCCACACCCGTGTACAGAGAGACCTCAGAGACACCTGCGTCTGTCCTCAAGGTATGTATATATTTACTCTACAATCTACATTCAGGCACTCAGTCATACAAGCACATGATAACTTCATTCACTATTCTCATGTTAATCTTACTCCCGTCAGAGACACACGTCTTGTTAAACCTCGAAAGAAGATAGATTGGTGGACGGAATAATCCTTAAACTGAGCAGAGGCAGGAGGAAAATGTGTTGATATGATACACGGTACTTGCCTAACTCCACCACTACACACACACCCATCTTGACATTTTGACGTCATGAGTGTAGTGGTTACAAGCACATACCCTTTCCCGGCCTCCAGTGCTCAACCAACCGGTTTTGTTGTCTGTAGCCCAGTGTACCCTTAAATATTTTATTTACTTCATGTCATATTACTGTACAGTCCGTGCGAAAATATTATTATTATTATTATTATTATTATTACTGTAGCTACTTACAATCTAAACACTACATTTTCTATTAAATCCGAACCCTTTCCTTACTTCCAGTACAAATTCATGTAGGCCTATATACTTTTAGTGCTGACATATGCATTTTTATCAGTTATTAGTATACACTACATACACCAATATTTAATGAACGCCTCTAGTATGCTGTGAAATAAGGTTAGGATATGTAATCTACACACTCGGCTGCTGCAGATGATAAGCATCGGAAAAGTTATCGGAATTACATAAAAATGTCGAATGCTATTAGGTTAATGATGCCCCGAGTAGTGAGGATTCAAAACTAATTCGCCAAATGCATTTTTTTTTTTCAAAGCATAGTCAATATACATGTGGTTCACAGGCAACAATTATTATTATTTTGAGAAAGTGTGTTCTGTACTTTATCACTCCGAGAAGATTATAATGTGCTAAGGAAAGTCTAGCACGATACCCACAGGGGTGAATAGCAACAGACTCTAGGATAAAGCTTTTCTCTTGTAGTATTTGCATAATTTGGTGGTACTTTTGATACATTATCCAAGATATAAACCATTGTTGTAAGACTAACCTTGGTACAGATTATCGCGCTCAATACTTCATAGGTACAGTCGACGGCAAAAGTCGTGTCGCCTCATTTATGGTTTCTTGAAGGATAACATAAAGGATACTCGTCGAACCAACAACCAACACATTGACCAACATACAGAATTACGATATCCAGGGAACAAATTAGTAAACTACTCTGGGTTTTCATTTTACGAGCCTGTGAAGCTTATATTTCCATTCTGTACTTCATGACTTGGTAGATGTGGCGACACGAATTTTTCCGCAGACTGTACAATTACGCCGTGTTCCTGTCTTCTTCATACACTTGACAAACGTTTCCCAGAATCCTATGGACCGTAGGCAAGAACATTGGTGGTGTTTACGATGGTGTAGTACCGGTACCACACCATCGTAAGCACCACGTACTGTACGGATGTTCTTACCTAAAACCCGAGGTATCATATTGTTCCTACATAAAAGCCGTCAAGATACTCACACAGGTGTGTTTACTTTGCGTTGCCGGCCCGGAATAAAGAATAGAGATTAGGGGAGGATAAGGAACCATCTTCATTCCGGTACATTATGGTGGTACTCTCGCCCACATTTGCTCCACCACGCATTTTTACACTTTCCTCACCTCACGCGTTTGCTTTTTTTTCCCCCATTTTCCTCACGCATTTACTCTTGGTTTCACTTTCCCGCCCTCCATTATGCCTTCCTCTCTTCCTCCTTCATGCCTTCCTCTCTTCCTCCCTCCCATATACTCATTTCCTCTCTCTCTTTCTCTCCGTCCTTCTTCAATCCTCCCTCCTGCTCTCAAGGGAGGTAGAGGTTGCGGAATATCCCCTTCTCCAGATTAAGTCCTTTGTGCTCTTCTCACTCAAAGGGGGGCTTCTGATGTCCGGGAATTGGAAACTACAGATTCCTCCAAACTCTGCCACAAAACAGCAACTATAATGAGGGAGTCTGTTTCGTAGCATAGTTTGGAGAATTCCGTAAGCCTTAACTAAGCCGACATCACAGACCTCCATGTATTTGGTAAACGATAAACCTGTTTCAGATCATTAGTAACCAGGCTTAATTCCAGCTTCAGAGAGAGAGAGAGAGAGAGAGAGTGTGTGTGTGTGTGTGTGTGTGTGTGTGTGTGTGTGTGTGTGTGTGTAGTTACTATAGTGCAGTGTAGCCTAGCCTGGTGTACAGTATATACCAATATGTTATCGTAGTAGTGTTGGCAGTGTTGCAAGCCACGGAGTAGATTTGTGTTGATAGTGTTGCAGGTTGGGTGAGCAAAACAACAACCTTCCTCCCCCCTCCCTCCATCCTCTCTATTCCCCCCGGCATCGAGTGAGAGAGAGAATAGGGTATTGCATGCATGAGAGTTGTGTTGCAGCGTTGATGTGATCAGTGGGAAGGAAAGAACACTATCTCTCTCTCTCTCTCTCTCTCTCTCTCTCTCTCTCTCTCTCTCTCTCTCTCTCTCTCTCTCTCTTAAATGGCTAAGTATGGTACGCTTTTTGCTGCTATCTTCAACTTTCTCCTCGTCCCCTTTGCTCATCACTCACTCTCACTTGTCTGTCTCTCACCCTCACTTTTCCTCTCCCTCTTTCTATCCCATTCCCCCGCCCTGTCTAACTTTCTCTGTCATGTCTCCGTCCCAGTCCTTCCTTTCTCTCTCTCTCTCTCTCTCTCTCTCATTTTTTCTATCCAGTACCGGTAGTTCTTAATTAACTTTTAATTACCGTAACTTTTATAATCTTTCCAATAACTGACGCCTCGAAGTCCAATAAGGTTGATATTTGTATGTTACTCTTTTTATTCCTTTGTCTCCTTCCCCCCCCCCATTTTTTTTATTTACTGTATTTACTCCTTCCTTGGTTCCTCTCTCTCTCTCTCTCTCTCTCTCTCTCTCTCTCTCTCTCTCTCTCTCTCTCTCTCTCTCTCTCTCTCTCTCTCATTTTGTGGTGTGAGGGAGACATGATCCTTCATTATGCCCTCACCACTACTCGTACTCTCTCCTCTCCTCACTTTCTATACTATCTTTCTCTTTTCTTCGTACTCTCTCCTCGCCTCACTTTCTACTATCTTCCTGTTTTCTTCTCACTTTCTTCGTACTCCCGCACCATCTCACTTTCTCCTCTCTTCCTCTTCGCACTTTCTTCGTCTTCTCCTGTCCTCACTTTCTCTTGTCTTCCTAATTTTGTCTTCTCGCTTTCTCTCTTCCTCTTTTATTATTCCCCTCACTTTCTTCGTACTCTCTCCTGTCCTCACTTTACTCTCTTCTGTTTATTCCTTATCTCTGCCCTCCTCACTTTTCCTTTACACTCTCCCTTTTCCTCTCATTCCCTCTCCCGTCCCATCTCCTTCCTCCTCGTTATATCCCACACCCTCTCTCTCAGTACCCCCCCCCCTCTTGCCTCTCCCCATTCATTTTATTATCCCCTCTCTTCCTCTCCTTTCTCAGATATCTTCCTTCTTCCTATCTCTACCCTCCCTTGATTATTTCAAATTATAATATCCTTCCTCTTCCTCCTGTCTCAAATATCTTCCTTCTATTCGTCTCTTTCTTCCTGTTCCTCTCATTCCATTTATTATCCTTCCTCTTCGTCCGCTTTCTCTAAATATGTTCAGTATCCTCCCTCTTCCTCTCTCCTTTCTCAAATATTTTCCTTCTCCCTCCTCTATTCCCTCTCCTCCCCTATTCCCTCTCCTCCCCATTCATTCTATTATCATCATCCCTTTTCTTTTCCTCCTTCCTCAAGTATTATCTTCCTTCTCCCCGTCTCTTTCCTATCCCACCATTTTCCAATATTTATTCAATTTACTGTAATTTTCTCTCCCCTTTATTTAATTTCAACTTCACGGCCATCAGTCTTTATATTTCTCCATTCTCAGTTCTATTAATTTATCTACAGTCTCTCTCTCTCTCTCTCTCTCCTCTCTCTCTCTCTCTCTCTCTCTCTCTCTCTCTCTCTCTCCATCTGGGCAGACTAATTAAAGCGTGTAGTAATGAAGTCAATTAGTTTAGCCGGTAAGGGAAGGAGAGAGAGAGAGAGAGAGAGAGAGAGAGGAATACAGACGGACGAAGAAATGAGAGGTGGTGAGGAAGGAGAGGAGGGGAGTGGTGGTGGTAGGGAGTGGGGAAGGGTGAAGAAGAGAGTGTGAGAGGTAGATAAGGCCCTCCCTTGTCCCTCCTTCCTTCCCTCCCTCCCTTACCCCATCCCTCATCACATTCATCACCATCATCATCACTTTACCCCCCATGCATCACCCACCATCCATTCCCTCATCTGGTGTTCCTCATTAACCCTTCTTTGTGTACTTTGCTCTACGGATTTTGTTTTGCTTACACTTGCGCGCGCATTTTGTGGTAGCTGACTTATGAAGGGTAGCCTAATAATTATTCTCTGGGCGTAATTGAAGCTACCGACTATTCCAAACTAGGCCATTACTAGGAAACATAGGTTACATTCATAAAGAGACTGACTGATATACATACAAACACATGTAGCCTACAGCCAGGCACAAACACTTACAAGTATACAGGCACTGACACACATACACACACTAATGACAATGACAAACCGACATACACAGACTCACACAGAACTTGCACATACCTGGACACAAACACTGACATAACCCACATACAGACACATTGACACACATACAAACACACTGACACACATACATACGGACACAAACACACATAGCTGAAACAAGAAGCATCACACATTCTGACAATATTACTCTGAATGCCAGTGGAAGGTCGCGCTACCCTTATACTGGTTGGTTTTGGTGGTTGTGATGGGTAGTTGTTGTTGTGGTGGTGGTAGTGGTTGTTGGTGTTTGTGTGGGTTGAGTTGGTGTTGGTGGTAGTAGCCTAGTTGTGGTTTTGATGGTGTTTTTCGTAATGTTTGTGGTAGTGGTTGTTGTGGTGGGTGTGGTAGTGGCTGTGATGATTGTTGGGGTGGATGTGGTGGTAGTGGTGGTTATTGGGGTGGATGTGGTAGTGAATGTGGTGATGGTGGTGGTGGTTATTGTGATAGTAGTAGTGGTGGTTGTGGCTTTTATTCTTCCGGTGATGAAAACTATAGGCTAGTCTAGTAGAGATACCGGTATCCGTCCGAAAACAAATGAATAAATAAGATAAAATATAACAAATAAATAAATACAATAGATATTAAAATACAGTTAATAAATAAATGAAATACTATAATGGTCTGGGCATAATGTAGGCTAAATGTCATAGGTGAGCGTTGTTGGGAGAGTGAAGGGCGTGATACAATCTGACACAGCGAGCGAAGATAGTGAAATTACCCACACTGAATCAACGACAGCTTAAACGTTCATTCCGATATTCAACGCTCGTTCATGTTGGTGCGGAATAATTTTTAAAATGGCTGCATAAGTGGCCAATAAACCATATCTACCATCTCATTAACCTCTCAGTGGGCAGGTTAATCGATTAGGAGTTGTAGGTAATTGGAGGAGGGCTATTGATTCCTCCCAACGATGCCAGGAAACAGACAGACTTGTGCTTCAGTGTGTGTATGTATGTATGTTTGTGTACGTGTTGGGGGTCTGTTGTTGCTTTGGATCGTTTGGAGGAATGAACGCCCCTCCAATTCCTCCACAATATAATGAGGATTTTTCTTGATAGGTTTTATTGGTTAACAGTAGACAGGTTTATGCATTGAGAGATGATCTTTGTATTGTAAGGGTCTCTCTCTCTCTCTCTCTCTCTCTCTCTCTCTCTCTCTCTCTCTCTCTCTCTCTCTCTCTCTCTCTCTCTCTCTCTCTCTCAAAATCGAGAACACACACACACACACACACACACACACACACTAGACCAACGCCACAGATCAATCATACATTATTCACTTTTTCATTCCGGCGACATTTCGAGTCTATGATACCGCCACCAGGTCCCTCCCACATCTTTTTACTCACTATACAGGTCACACATCATCATCACTCACCATCACCTTCACTGTCCATATCACCCACCATTATCACCATCACTATCATCACCATTAGTTATCGGTGAATGCAGTTTCAATTATACCATCCAGTCACCACGAAAGCAACACACACACACACACACACACACACACCGTTACCTCCCAAAGTCACCATCAGTTGTCATCATCACTGTAAATCACAAAGTCAAGGAGTGGAAAAAATATTGTTGGATGATTTCTTGCCGCACCACATCTCCCGTCTCGATGTGTGTGTGTGCGCGCTATTTGAGAGAGAGAGAGAGAGAGAGAGAGGTGTTCGATTTTAATTGTACGTGTGTTTGTCCTATAGGCTTCGTGTGTGTGTGTGTGTGTCAGGAATACAAAATATCACTGTAACCTTTGTATTGGCCTAATATAGTATCACTCAACATTACCACTCATCCACTACAACTACCACAACTACCATCCATCACCATTACACCTTCCACCACAGTTATAGCTACCACAATCACTGCCCATAACTACCACCACCCACCACAGCTACCACCACTACAACAATCACAATTACATCATCCACTACAACATCCATCCCCTACCATCCACAACAACTACCACAACTAGCCACAATTTCCCCCATGAACCACCACCAACTACCACCATCCACCACAATTACCACCATCCACCACAATTACCAGCATCTCCCCAGGCGTCACCACAACCACCAACATCGCGGCTTCAGATCTCCATTATTCAAAGTTTCATTCATGGCGGTGTGGGCTGTGGTGAATGGAGGGAGGGAGAGAAGGAGGGAAGAGGAGTGGAGGGTGATGGGGGATGAGGAGGGAGGGAGAAGGAGTGTGGGAGGGAGGGTGATGAGAGAGAGAGAGAGGAGGGTGAAGGAGTAGGAGATGGGGAGTAGCCTTGTGGAGGGAGAGGATACGAATAGAAGGAAGGGAGATGAAACGAAGGGAAGGAAGGAGCAACGAGAGAGAAAGAGAAGATAGCAAAGAAAAGAGTGCGAAGGAGCGAAAAAGTATACAAGAGGAGAGGAAGGGGATGGGGGGAATGGAGAGACAGATGGAAATTGAAGGAGGAGGAGGTAGATACAAAGGGGAGAAGAGGGAGGGGGAAGGGCAACAGATTGGGGAGGGAGGGAGGGAGGCAGGGAAGGAGAATTGAAATGGAGACAAAAGAAGATAAGTGGGAGGGAGGGAGAGATAAAGGAGGAAGAGATAGACACGGGGAGGGAGGGACAATGGGAGGTAGGAGGGACATTAAGAGAGAGGAGGGAGGGATGGGGGGAGTAAAGACATACAAATAACAAATTTAATCATCTATGAACTCTATAATTTGTTCCTTAATTTTCACCCACTATAATTATCTTCATCTAACCCTCTTCCTCTTTCCTATATATTTCCACGATTAAATAAAATACAGTAAAGGATGGAAGGGGAGAGACTATAAGGAAGGAAGAGGAGGAGAGAGAAGACATTCAGAAAGGAGGAGGTAAATAAAGTGAGATATATATATATATATATATATATATATATATATATATATATATATATATATATGAGTATATTATGGAGAGAAAGAGGGTAGAGAAATTGTCATGAAAAGAAATCGAGGTGAAGAGTGAAATATGAGAGATGAGAGCGAAAGACAGTTATGAGAGAGAGAGAGAGAGAGAGAGAGAGAGAGAGAGAGAGAGAGAGAGAGAACTGATAACATTGGATAGATATGGCGAGGAATCAAATATTAAATTAAGAATGTGAGACATTATCATCACCCCCCCCATATCTCTCTCTCTCTCTCTCTCTCTCTCTCTCTCTCTCTCTCTCTCTCTCTCTCTCTCTCTCTCTCTCTCATGATATACAACCACCACTAACAACACCAAAACAACAACAACAAAACAACAGCGGCTGCAACACTCGAGATGAATCCAGGGAAATCCATGTCACGGTTATTGTCATTGTGTGGTGTTGCTTGTCTTGTTTTCCTTGTGTGTGTGTGTGTTTATTTATTTATTATCTCTCTCTCTCTCTCTCTCTCTCTCTCTCTCTCTCTCCTCTCTCTCTCTCTCTCTCCTCTCTCTCTCTCTCTCTCTCTCTCTCTCTCTCTCTGTGTGTGTGTGGGTGTGTATGTGTGTGGGTGGGTGTGTTTAATTCCATATCTCTTTTGTATCTTCATTCATACTGTCTCTTACTCTGTGTGTGTGTGTGTGTGTGTTCTTCCCAATAAAAATATGACAAACAAGTTGAGAATATTTTATGCGCGCCATCTGTAATGAATATTTTTTTTTCTCTGCTAACAAGAAAAAAAATAGAATAACCTTCACTTATTTGTTCATGACGGTTTGTGTTTGTCTAAATTTGGTGGCCAGTGAAGGAGAAATGTTAACATAGCAATTTATATTTATTATTTTAATATTTGTGTCTGCGTCAAAATTTTTTACATATATAGGAAACTCTCGCTTTATTACCGTACACACTTATAAACACTAATTTTTTTGTAAATAATAAATAAATAATTAAATAAAACTAGGCTAACTAACTAGGCCAAGATCCTTTGCTAAACTCACTAATAATAATAATATAATAACAGTTACTTGCCTAGCGTAAGTGAAGGTAATAGCGGTTGGGAAATAGGCTAGGCTGTCTTGTTTACCGTAGCCTAATGTCGCCTTATGGGGTTTGTGGGTGAACTGGAGTAAACGTAACCTCCTTTTGAACAGTGCAAGGAAACAGAACCCCTATACTGGTATGCTGAAGTGACCTGTTTTCTGGCATAGTGTGGAGGAATCAGCAGCCCTCCAATTCACTCGCCCAAAAAAAACGAAAACATAAATGATCACCCTAACGCCGCCATTTCCCGATAGATGTCAGGAGCTGTACCTAGTAATTTTCACTTTATTTTTCTTTCCACCACAACATCTGTTTCGTCAGCTCGTTCGTTTCTCGGTAATCAGAGGGTGTGTGACTTCTTCATTATTATTTGCTCCTTATTCACAATAGCTGGCGTAATATTCGCTGTTAATATTTCGTTTGGCTGTCAGTAGATGGCGTGATCAGTGTCGTGTAAATTTTTTTCTTTGGCATTGCTATATTTATGGCGTGTGCTGAGAGAGAGAGAGAGAGAGCGCAGAAACACGTACACATACACGTTCACAAATGCAAGAGAGAGAGAAAGCACACGCACACATGCGTTCACAAATGCAAGAGAGAAGAGAAGAGAGAGAGAACACACACACACAGAGAGAGAGAGAGAGAGAGAGAGAGAGAGAGAGAGAGAGAGAAACAGGTGGGATGAGGGAGGAGACGCGGTATAAGTTAAGACGTCGACACGAAGCCAGGAGGAAAATTCTTTCTTGCCAGGGAAACTTATACCAACTCGACGAAATGTTGTTATGATGATCTAGTTGGAGAGAGAGAGAGAGAGAGAGAGAGAGAGAGAGAGAGAGAGAGAGAGAACACACACATACACACACACACACGTTCACAGAGAGAGAGAGAGGGAGAGAGAAACCACACTGACAAAAATACTTTCTTAGCTTTTCCCTTCCTTGCTAATTCCAGCCTTTCCTCTCTTTTCACTTTCTCTCCCTTCCTCCCTTCTTTTCTTCACCCTTCTTTCCTTCCTTCCTTCATTCCTCTCCTTCCCTCCCCTCCTCCTCGTTTCCTCCCTCAACCCTGCCTTCCTTCCTTCCTTCCTCTCGACACAGCTGTCCCCCTGGGCTTGCCTCTGTCCCCCGTGGTACCTTAACCTTAATTATACCCACAAAAACTCGACGTATGACACCCATATCAGGCTGGACGTGGGCGTTGTGGGCGGAGCTAGGGCGGCTGTGGGGGGTGGAGGTACGGGCAAGGTGAGGGTAGGGAGTGGGGAAAGGGAGGGGCAAGGGAAGGGTTAAGGAGGGAACGAGAGGGGTAAGGGAAGGGAAGAGGAGAGGAGGGAACGAGAGGGGTACAAGAAAGGGAGAGGAGGGATAGAGTAGGAGAGGTTAGGTAAATTATAGTTTGGCAGGGCAAAGGGTACAGTAAGGTTTGGGCGTTTATGGTAAGGCAGGGAGGGTAGGGGAGTGTAAAGGAGGGCTGAACAGAAAGGATAGGTTAGGGTAAAGCAGGGAGAAGGTATGGAAGTGTAAGGGAGGGCAGAGAATAAGACAGGGTATGGGAGCGGGTATGGTAGTATAAGGGAAGGTAGAGAAGGTCTGGGCAGGACAGGGTATGTAAGGAAAAGCAGGGACAGGGTAAGGTAGGATATGTGAACAGGGAGGGTACCGTGCCAGTGAGGGCAAACCCATGCAAGGGCGGGTCTTGACAGAGAAGAATGGTGTCGGTACAGGCGGTGTATATGGAAGGATGGACAGGGGAGGGGAGAGGTGGTAGGGAGAGAAGGGTAAGGAGGAGTGAAAAGGTCGAAGGGAGGAGTGGAAGGGGCAGGGGAGTGGTAGAGGTGGCAGATAAAGAAGGAAGGGGGGGACAGGTAGCGATAATGAGACAGAAAAACAAAACAAAAAACGAGGAAGAGAAATGAAAACTGATAAAATATAAACAAAACGACAGAGGGAGATGAAAGGAAAAGAACGAGGGAAAGAGAAAGAAAGGAAAAACAAGAGAGAACAGAAAAAAATATAAACGAAACAACAGATGAAGAGAAAAGGAAAAAATGCACCCGGCCGGCGAGCCTAATATTAACACTTGTAAAATGTTATGATAGCTCAGAGAATAGCCTAATACACTTGCCTAGTCACGTGCCTGCCAAATGTCGCCACTGCTCCCTCGCATGCCTTACTAATGTGTGTGTGTGTGTGTAGTGTGTAGGTGTGTGTGTGTGTGGTGTGTGTGTTCTGAAATAATCTTCTTACATGTTGTAGTCTATTCCGTGACCACATTCGCTTTACCTTCCCCCCCCCCTTCCCTTGCCCCTCCTTCCTTCCTTTCCTCTCCATTCTCTTTCCTCTTTTTTCTTTGCCTGTCTCTTCCCTCATTATCTTTATCTGCCTGTCTGTTATTATCTTTGTTTTTATTCTTCTCTCCCCCCTCTCCCTCCACTTATACTGTCTCCATTTACCATACTCATCTTCCCCATCATTCTCTCTCTCTCTCTCTCTCTCTCTCTCTCTCTCTCTCTCTCTCTCTCTCTCTCTCTCTCTCTTGCATAAATATGATACTGGCAGGGAGTGTAGTTAATTTTTTTCCGGGGCCTAACTGTGCGTAATTTACATTTTAAAATCAATGCGGCGGTCCATTCTGTGGGGGATTAACACACACACACACACACACACTGTCACGTACACACCTACTCATCACGGATTGTACACACACATACACACACAGAGCACACATTATAGCTAGAAGTCTATCAACCACTCACACTTATAGACTACACCCACTAACGCCTCTGCCACCCACCCACCCACCCACTCGGATATCACCTGTACCACACCCCACCCACATCTCACCCACACCACTTCTGCAACACCTCACTCACTACCATCCACACCCCGCCCACACCGCCTCTGCCACCCACCCACCTCGCCTAACTTGACATCTGACACAACACTGAAAGTCACACCACACTGGAATCTGACACTGACACCAAGAATGTGACACGTAATACCGGGATGTGGCGGCGGTGGTGGTGAAGCTGGTAGTAAGTAGAGATGATGGTGGTGAAGGTTGTAGTAAGGTGATATTGGTGGTGATGGTGGTGAAGCTGGTAGTAAGTAGAGATGATGGTGGTGATGGTGAAGCTGGTAGTAAGTAGTGGTGATGGTGGTGATGCTGGTAGTAAGTAGTGGTGATGGTGGTGAAGGTTGTAGTAAGGTGATATTGGTGGTGATGGTAGTAGTAAGTAGTGGTGATGGTGGTGAAACTGGTAATAAGTAGAGATGATGGTGGTGATGATGGTGAAGGTTGTAGTAAGGTTATATTGGTGGTGATGTGGTGAAAATTGTAGTAAGTGGGGATGGTTGTTGGTGGTGGTGATGGTGGTGAAAGTTGTAGTAAGTAGAGATGTTGGTGGTGATGGTGAAAGTTGTATTAAGTTAATATTGGTGGTGGTGGTGATGGTTGTGGTAATGTAGTAAAAGTTGTAGTTGGAGATGGTTATATTAAGTTGATATTGGTGGTGGTGGTGGTGATGTGGTGAAAGTTGTAGTAAGTGGTGATGGTTGTTGGTGGGGCGATGTAGTGGTGGTGGTGATGGTGGTGCAGGTTGTATTAAGTTGATATTGGTGGTGGTGGTGGTGGTGGTTGGTGAAGATTGTATTAAGTTGATATTGGTGGTGGTGGTGAGTTATTAATGGTGGTAATTGTTGTGGTGGGGTCATGATGGTGATCATTTATATTGGTAGTAATGGTGGTGAGTGACTTGTTATTGTGGTAGCCTAGTCGTGATGGTAGTCGTGTTGTTGTGGTAGCCTAGTCGTGATGGTCGTAGTGGTATTTGTAACGGCGTAGACTAAAACAAAACATTACACTCATTATATTCACAGCCTTGAACCGTGAGCACCGGAACTCCCCCCCCCTCTCTCCCCTCCCCTCCCCTCCCCGACCCCACCACCAGGAGGTCAGGGGATACGGACGGGTGGAGTGGCAATATTTCCGTTGTCCAGCCGTCCCTACCCGTATCCCCTGTCCGCCCCGGGGATAGGCACAATTAGGCTCCACTTACACCCATCCCTGTCTCTCTCCATTCCTTTCTAGCTTATCTCCTTAATCCTTTCTCTCTCTCTATCCTTTCCTTCTAGCATTTCTCCGTAATCCTTCCTCTATCTTTTCTTTCTAGCTTATCTCCTTAATCCTTCCTCTCTCTCTCTTTACTTTCTAGCTTATCTCTTTAATCTTTCCTCTCTTTTCTTTCTAGCTTATCTCCTTATTCCTTCTTCTCTCTCTCTTTTCTTTCTAGCTTATCTCCTGATTCCTTCCTCTCTCTCTTTACTTTCTAGCTTATCTCTTTAATCCTTCCTCACGCTCCTTTTCCTTTCTGGCATATCTCCTTTGTCGTTTCTCCTTTTCCTTAATCCTTCCTCACTCTCCTTTCCTTCCCTTCTAGCCTATCTCCTTATTCTTTCCTCTCTCTCCATTCCTACTAGCCAAAAATTACCACCATTAATAACTCACCATCACCACAAATATCCTTAGTTCTTCCTCTCTCTCTTTTCTTTTTAGCCTATCTCCTTATTCCCTCCTCTCTCTCTCTTTCCTTTTCTTTCTAGCCTATCTCCTTATTCCTCTCTCTCTCTCTCTCTCTCTCTCTCTCTCTCTCTCTCTCTCTCTCTCTCTCTCTCTCTCTCTCTCTCTCTTCTTGCTAGCCTATCTCCTTATTCCTTTCACTCTCCATTCTTTCTAGCCTATCTCCTTATTCCTTCCTCTCTCTCTCGTTTCCTTCTAAATCTTTCCTCCTTGCTGCCCCACCTCTCTATCACCTTCTTCGTATATATATATATATATATATATATATATATATATATATATATATATATATATATATATATATATATATATATATATTCACCTTGGCCAAGAATCTAGGTGCATTTTAATTTACAACCATAATTTAAATGTTTATTCACTATACACATTATAGTGTATAATTACTTCGTCGCAAACCAAGGGATATGGATGTCACAAGTTCCCTCCCTCCCCCTTCCCTCCTCACTCCTTCCAAGTTAGGCAAAGACCCGAGGTATTTGTGGTTGTCTAGTGGCTTACGGTAATGACTTAATGGCCCTCAATTACTCTGTTAAGGGGATAGTCTATAGTACACTGTTGGTACATTGGAGTGCCTTTATTCCTCCAAAGTATGTCGGGAAACAGACCTGTGCCTGTGATGTATTTTCGAACAAGATTTCGAGACCAGAGAGAGAGTGTGAGTAGGGTGTATGGGTGGAGCCTGTGAACTGACGTGGTATATACGTCACACTATAATCGTTCGTATCCCAGTGTTAAATTTCATAAAATGATGCATTTCTCGGGGACAAATGCCTTAATTATTCACTTTTGGTAATCCATGATAAGGCAAATAATTAGCGGAAGGTGTGGAATAACCCGTGGCAAAACATCATACTGAGTCAACCTTTAGTTACAGAGTTATTCCCGAAAAACATTGGGACACAGGCCCATGAAAGTGATAGTAGTGTTAGTGTGGTGTAGCCTAGAGTAGTGTGAGCCTAGTGTATTGTTGCGTAGTATAATGTAGTATAGTGTGGTGTAGCATGGCCTCGTGTAGTGTGGTGTAGTGTATTGTGGTGTGGTGTAGTGTAGTGTGGCCTAGTGTAGTTTGGTGTGGTGTGGGTGTAGTGTAGTGTAATATTGTGTGGTGTGGTGTAGTGTAGTGTAATTATTGTGTGGTGTGGTGTAGTGTAGTGTAATGTTGTGTGGTGTGGCCTAGTGTTGTGTAGTGTGGTATGTAGTGTAATGTTGTGTGTGTAGTGTAATGTAGTGTGGTGTGGTGTAGTGTGGTGTAGTGTAGTGTGAACCAGCAATTCTCTTACGTGTATTCACCTGGAAAAAATCTATACTTCCAGCATGAATGGTCGCAAAAAACATAAATGAATGCTACTTTTACATAATTATTTTTTTTAAAGCCTAGTGTCACTGAGATATGGACTAGACGTGTGTTTGCAAGAGAGAGAGAGAGAGAGAGAGAGAGAGAGAGAGAGAGAGAGAGAGGCATAAAGTCAGTGGAAGAGTGGAAAAGGTCTATATCCAGAAATAAATAATAATAATATTGTCCTCGTTCATGCGTACCGTATAAGGGAGACTTGAAGGGATCGTGTATTTTGAGCGAATTGGAGGGATACTGATTCCTACAAACTATACCAGAAAACAAGACTCCCTTAGTATACGAATTGGGAATATGTTTTGTTGCATTGCTTGGGGAAATCAGGAGTCAACAACCCCTCAATTTTTTAAAGGAGGAAGTACAGTGTTGTTGGTTGGTGGTAAATCTGGAGCAACTGATTCACCCAAACTACTCCAAGCAACAACAGGCCACCATTGTTTTTGTGCATGTGGTCCTGTTTCCTGGCATACTCTGGAGGAATCAAGGCGCTCTATAATGTACCACCTAATGTGAACTCTTAAGGTCACGAACATGCTCGACCTTACGCAACATTACCACGTGTTATCTAAATTAGGGGGACTGACTCTTTTATATTACTCAGACGGAGAGAGAGAGAGAGAGAGAGAGAGAGAGAGAGAGAGAGAGAGAGAGAGAGAGAGAGAGAGAGATCGTTAGGTGGGGAAGAGACAGACAAACAGAAAGTCAGACAGACAGGGATAGATGAGTGGGACACACACACACACACACACACACACACACACACACACACACACACACACACACACACACACACACACACACAGATAGAAAAGACAATTACACACACACACATACACAGAGGTATGAAAAGATAATTACACACACACACACACACACACACACACACACACACACACACACAGGCAGAAAGGTCGGTCAAGGAAGGTGTAGAAAAGTGAGGAGGAGGAGGAGGAGAAGAAAGAAGAAGCAAGCAAAGAATAACAACTCCATTGATATTCCAGTTGCATGTGTAGGCTGCCTCGTACTGTCTTGTCTGGTAGGGGTAGGAGGGGGGGGTTGTGGGGTGAGTGGGGGAGTGGGTTGTTACTATCCTGAGTTGGGTGGGGGTGAGTCAGGGGGGTTATTACTGTCTTTAGATGGGTGTGGGGTGGGGTTGTTTCTGTCCTGGGGTGAGTGGGGATGAGGGTGAGTCGGGTGGGGGGGGGGTTATTACTGTCTTAAGATGGGTGTGGGGGGGGTGTTACTGTCCTGAGGGGGGTTGGGGGTTATTATCGTCTTGAAATGGGTGTGGAGTTTTTTTGTTGCTGTCATGAGGTGGGTGGGGGTGAGGGTGAGTTGGGTTGGGGGGGTATTACTGTCTTAAGATGGGTTTGGGGGGGTTGTTTCTGTCCTGAGGTGGGGGGGGGAGGTATTACTGTCTTGAAATGGGTGTGGGTAGGGGTTGTGGGAGGGGGGTTGTTATTGTCCTCAGATGGGTGTGGGTAGGGGTTGTGAAGGTGTGGAAGGGTGTTTTGGGGGTGCAGCGGGTGGGTGGGGGGTTTGTTATTGTCCTGAGGTGGTTGTGGGTGGTGGTAGGGGGTTCTGATGTGTGGGACGGGGGGGGGGGGTTCTGTTACTGTCCTGAGGTGGGTGTTTTGGTGTGGTGGGTATGGGATAAAAACATGCCTCTCCCTTTCTCATTCTTTCCCTCTTTCATTCCCACACTCCTTCCCTCTGTTCCTATCTCCCACCCTCTCCCTTTATCCTTCCCTCCCCCTTTCTCCTTCTCTCCCTCTTTCCTTCCCACTCTCCCTCCCTCTGTTCCTATCTCCCACCCTCTCCCCTTCTCCTTTCATTCCCACACTCCCTCCCTTTCACCCTCTCTTTCTCCTTCCCTCCTTTCTCTCCCCCATACACACTCTCTCCCTCTCTTCCTATCTCCCTTCCCTCCTTCCCTCCTTCATCTCTCCTTTTCTACATTCCTTCCCTCCCTCCAACACTCTCCTTCCCACCTTCTCCTTCCCACATCCCTCTCTTCCTTCTTCCCTTCTCCTTCCCTCTCCCTCCCACCTTCTCCTTCCCACCTCCCTCTCTCCCTTCCTACCTCCCTCTCTCACTCCTTTCCTCCCTCCCTTCTTCCCTCCCTCCTTTCCTCCCTCCCTCATGTACTCAGGCTTAAGTTAGCGTGCCTAGTATGGCGAGGTGTGATTACAGCTGAATGGAGAGAGAGAGAGAGAGAGAGAGAGAGAGAGAGAGAGAGAGAGAGAGAGAGAGAGAGAGAGAGAGAGAGAGGGTGGAGGAAGAAACAGACAGGGTGAAATTGGAGAAAAGAGAGAGAGAGAGAGAGAGAGAGAGAGAGAGAGAGAGAGAGAGAGAGAGAGAGAGAGAGAGAGAGAGAGAGAGAGAGAGGTGGAGGAAGAAACAGGCAGGGTGAAATTGGAGAAGAGAGAGAGAGAGAGAGAGAGAGAGAGAGAGAGAGAGAGAGAGAGAGAGAGAGAGGTGGATGAAGAAAGAGGCAAGCTGAAATTTGTGAAACGAGAGAGAAACAGAGAAGCAGGCAGAAAAAAAAGAAAAAGAAAGAAAGAAACACCCTCACCACTCCCCTTCCCCCCTTCCACACACACACATAAAAAACCTGACCACTTTGAAATGTAGTGACACGTGGAGAGGATGTTTCTGAAAAATCACCCCCACTGTCACTTTCCATTAGGTCGATCGCGAGGGAAGAGAAGCTGGTGTGTTTATGGAAATGTTGGTGTCGTGTAAAATAGTGGAAACGTTTTTGTAATAATGTAAAATAGTGGAAACGTTTTTTGTAATAATGTAAAATGGTGTAAACGTTTTTGTAATGTAAAATAGTTGAAACATTTTAGTAATAATGTAAAATGGTGAAAACGTTTGTAGTAATATAAAATATTGGAAACGTTTTTTTTGTAATAATGTGAAATAGTGGAAACGTTTTTTTGTAATAATGTGAAATGGTGTAAACGTTTGTGTAATGTAAAATAGTGTAAGCGTTTTGTAATAATGTAAGATAGTGGAAACGTTTTTGTAATAATGTGATATGGTATAAACGTTTGTGTAATGTAAAATAGTGGAAACGTTTTTTGTAATGTGAAATGGTGTAAACGTTTTTGTAAAGTAAAATAGTGGAATTTTTGTAATAATGTGAAATGGTGTAAACGTTTGTGTGTATAATGTACAACAGTGTAAACGTTTGTGAAATTCCAAGTGGTGTAAACGTATTTGTGTGTAACGTAAGCTGGTATAAAACTGCATAAATTGTCGTAAGTACACACACACACACACACAACACACACACACACACTACACACACACACACACACACATACCCTGAGGCGGAGAGTGTGGCAAACCAGCAGTTACTTACCACAGGTAGATGAAGAGTGTGAGAGAGAGAGAGAGAGAGAGAGAGAGAGAGAGAGAGAGAGAGAGAGAGAGTTACGTAGATACAGAGACCACAACAGATCTTACGGTCCACACGAGGTGACTTGATTTGAGGATTACTGGTAGAGAATATATTACTCCCCAGTGATAGCCGAAGATAAGGATAGCAATGCAGGAGAGAGAGAGAGAGAGAGAGAGAGAGAGAGAGGAGAGAGAGAGAGAGAGAGAGAGAGAGAGAGAGAAGAATAGTGCATGGAAGAGTAAGACAGACAGGGAGAAAGAACGAGGAGAGATAATGATAAAAGGTGATAGTGGAAAATACAGGGAATAAGGAGAGAGAGAGAGAGAGAGAGAGAGAGAGAGAGAGAGAGAGAGAGAGAGAGAGAGAGAGCACAAACCAGTTCACTAATTACTCCAGCATGGCCGGTTGGATAGGGGTCACCACCTCCCCCTCTCCCTTCCTCCCCCTCCTCGTCTCCATCCCCTAAACCTTCACCTGTACCCACACTCCCTCACCTCTCCCTAAAATTCACCTTCTTTCTACTCCCTCATTCCTCCTCACCTTCCCACACCTCTCCTCTCTCCCTCTTTTAAGTCCACACCCCTATACCTCTCCCACCACACTCACCCACCTCTCCCACATCTCCCCACTCCCTCACCTACATCTCCCCACTCCCTCACCTGTCCTCCCACATCTCCCACACACTCGCCTACCTTCCCCACCTCTCCACACACTCACCTACCTTCCCCACCTCTCCCCACACACTCACCTACCATCCCCACAACTCCCCCACCTTCCCTACACCCTCACCTGTCCTCCCACAGCGTTTTCCACAGAGGAATCTTTACTTTGTGTTTATTACCACCCAAACACACACCACACACCAAGTAACTCAATACCATAAATAGTGAAAGTGAATTTATTATTTATTTTGTAACTCAGAATACAGTAACCATCAGAAATTGTATTATAGCTCGTGGAAGTTTGTAGATTATTTATTATTATTACTGTATTTAATCTTACCCAATCCTATCCTATCTGCATCTTACCCAATCCCATCCTACACTAACCTATTTTATCCAATCCCATCCTACTGTATCTTATTACCCAGTCATCATCCTACCTTACTAATAACTCTGTCTTACCCTATCCCATCCTACCCTACCTTACCCAATCCTATCTTAGTATCATCATCCTACCTATCTTACCCAGTCCAATCCCTACCCAATCCTATCTTACCCAATCACCATCCTACTCTATCTTACCCAATCCTGTCTAACCTAATCCCATCCTACCTTATCTTACCCAATCCCATCCTATCATATCTTACCCATTCACCATCCTACCCAATCCTACCTAAAGTTACCTCCTTACCCCATCCCCCATCTCAACCCTCTCCCTCTCCCGTCCACCCCCTCCCCCATCTCCCTCTCCATCCCCTCCCCCTTTCCCCACCCTCTCTCCCTATCTCCACTCCTTCCCCCACCCCCTCTCCCCTCCCCCTTTCCCCACCCTCTCTCCCTATCTCCACTCCTTCCCCCATCTCCCTCTCCATCCCCTCCCCCTTTCCCCACCCTCTCTCCCTATCTCCACTCCTTCCCCCACCCCCTCTCCCCCTCCCCCTTTCCCCACCCTCTCTCCCTATCTCCACTCCCCCCACCA
>JAWQEG010005948.1:0-2500 GCA_033782935.1 Petrolisthes cinctipes
GAGTAGAGAAACACACACACACACACACTCACCTGGGTAGAGAAACACACACACACACACACCCCTGAGTAGAGAAACACACACACACACACACTCACCTGGGTAGAGAAACACACACACACACACACACACACACACACACACACAAACACACACACACACACACACACACCCCTGAGTAGAGAAACACACACATACACACACCCCTGAGTAGAGAAACACACACACACACACCTGGGTAGAGAAACACACACACACACACACACACACTCACCTGGGTAGAGAAACACACACACACACACACACACTCACCTGGGTAGAGTAACACACACACACACACACACACACACAAACACACACACACACACACACACACACACACACACACACACACACACACACCTGGGTAGAGAAACACACACACACACACACCTGGGTTGAGAAACACACACACACACTCGCCTGGGTAGAGAAACACACACACAAACACACACAAACACACACACACACACACACACACCTGGGCCTTGTTCGGGTTCACTCTGCTGCAGCCGTGGGGAAGGGTGAAATGGAACGAAAGAATAACAAAAAAATAGTACCTATATATAGTATACTCTATTAAAAATAAAGTCTATATTTTATAACCGGAGACATGTGCACATCGCCAGCACTGACAGGAAGAAAAACAAAAGTGAATCTTCAATATAGGTGTTGGATGGCTATTTCTATATATATATTATACTCAGCAGCTCCTGTTGTTGTTAAAATTGAAACTGTTACTGAGCCATTCGTGATCAAAACTGTAAGTGATGTTTGATGTGAAATATAATATACTCGAAAGATAAAAAAAAAAAAAAAAAAAAAATACTCGTATATATTGTACAGAAATGCGACCTCTGTTATCTTTGACAAATTTTCTTTCCATTGGATCTCACTCCAAAATAAGATTAATTATCAATAGTGTATACAGTCACGACACATAATTAGTATCCAGGTCTTGTTGAAGTTTCGATTCATCTGACATACAAGTGAACCAATTACAACGTTTATCCTGTCTTATTATTCTCTCTGGAGTTCGTTTAATACTCCATCTTGTTATTCTAATCAGACCTGGATGCTTATTGTGACTATACTTCAAATTATTACCAGAAAACACTCTATATATATGATTGATTCCTCCAAACTCTACCAGGAAACAGATTACGAAGTTTTGTGGCATAGTTTGGAGGAATCAGTAGCCCCCCAATAAATAGTACCCAAGAAACAGAAGCCAAAGAAAGAACCATTCATGACAGACCTTGAAGATGGTGACAATGTTGAGTTGGATGGCTGGGATACCTGATGAATTGATGAGTGACATAAGTATTACAGCCAGTACTAGGGGTCTCAACACGTGTGGCTCTCTCAGTGCCTCCATCACCCTCATCTTCTCCCTGGCCTTCTGTAACATCTCCAGCTCTTTCATTTCACCCATCACGCCATGATCCTCGCCTGGTGGCAGTAGGTGGGGGAAAGGATTAAAGTTTCGTGTTTGTTTGTGTGTGTGTGTGTGTGTGTGTGTGTGTGTGTGTGTGTGTGTGTGTGTGTGTGTGCGCCTGATTGTTATTTGTTTGTTTGTTTTGTTCCTTTGTTGACCTGGCGTAAATGCATCTGTTTCCTAGTCCTTCCAAGAACTAAGATTTATATTGACCAAACCAGACCTGACTTGACCCATTAATTTACCTTGCCTCAACTATATAATAATAATGAATACCTCTCAAATACCACAACTATCCATATAAACACACCACTCATACAGTATACTACAAATTGATATACCTATGATATATTTATACCTCTCACTTACTAAAACTATCCATATACCTTCTCTCACCTATACATATATATATATACCTTTCAAATACTGCAGCTATATATTTTTTTGTTTTTATATAGTACCTCTCAAATACCGCAACACGTCCTGGGCCTCTTGAAGCTTGCCCTGGGAAACGAGTGTGGAGGGCAGCTTGGTGGAGGCGAACACAAGCAGGAGGAAGTGGATGAGGTTGGGCACGACACACACGACAGCCAACCAACGCCACTCCAACACCGAACCCATACTGTACATAAACAGCACACCTAAAGTCAGCATCAGAGGGACGAGGGTGCCTGGGGAGGGACGTATGGAAAGTGAGTTTGTTTATTATGTGTATTTCATTGTGTGTACAGTAGTAGAGATGGTTGGTGTGTTTAGTGTATCGTTGTGTTGGTTGGTTAGTTAGTTAGTTTATTATTGTGTCTCAGTGTTGCCTAAAATTTGGATCTACGTATCTGTCATCAATGATCTGTATCTATCACTCAAAATCAGTATATATCTATCTCTTTATCTCAGTCAATATATGTCATCGCATTTCATCATCTTTATTTCCTGTCTATCTTTATCACCTGTCCATATCTCCACGTGTTAACTCACCTAGTGCTCCCCGGATGTGAGGCGAGGCGATTTCTGCTATGTAAGGCG
>JAWQEG010005948.1:5000-64666 GCA_033782935.1 Petrolisthes cinctipes
TTGATAGATAGTTAAACTATATTCCGAAGTGAGACTTACTGCAATAAGGTGGTTTATAAAGATTAATAAAGTCAAATACATACAGTCATAAATAATTTTATTTTGCGTTCAAACTACACATTTCTTGGAACTGAAATTCCAGTTGATGCATAACGAGCGAATGAATGTTTGGGCCGGTCACGAAACGATGTCATTGACTAATATGCATTAAATATTGAAAAAATGGTAGCCGAATTTCCATTACACCGAAATTGCCGACCGAGATTGATTGGAGTACCGAAGTTTACAATACTACTTATTTTCCTTTCATGTTTCATTCAACTCTGTACTGCTGAAGAGGGAGGTAGTTGCCTCCGAAACGTCCATATTAAATACTTTTTGTCTATAAAAAGGTAGTTTTCTTAGCATGCTGCTCTTCACGTCATTGTGAATTACCACTCCATTACAATACAAAGGCTGTATAGTTTTGCCAGATACTAGACATACCTAGCTGACGTTTTCTATAGGCTTTTAGTCTATTTCTATATCCAAGTTAGGCTGTATACCACCATTTTACCTGGTAAATTACTTGCTAATATTACTGAGCAAGTTATTTACTATTTGTGCAATGCCAAGCTAGTACTTAAATATAATGTAACAGATTATTTGTTTCATTCCCTGCAATTACAGAGACCTACTAGTATCACTGCTGCCAGAGTGAGTACACAATTCAAACTAATTATTAATAAGCCAGTGTAGGCGTTCTTGCTTTGCTATATATTTTTCAACATGCCTGTATATACATGTGCAGTGATAGGTTGTGACTCGAAATAAAATAAATTAAATATAAAATGTGAACAGTCATCGTCGTATGTTTACAGCCGATTTATCTACATTAGGTTCCTTTCATTATTTATGCCTACATATCGTTAAGTACAGTAGTTAAAAGTTTCTAAAATAGTATTGAATATTTCTATGGCAAAAAGAAGGTATGCAACAACCAAGTATTAGTATACCCATAAAAAATATGTCTAATTATTTCATCTGGCGAATCTGGCAAGCCTCGGCCAGTTTGTGAACGCTGGAATTAAGGGGATCGTAAATCTGGAGTAACTGATTCCTCCAAACTATTCCAGGCAACAGGCTACCATTAGTTTTGCTTATCTGGTCTTGTTTCCTTGCATACTTTGGAGGACTCAAGGTGCTCTAATGTACAGTCGTGGCCATAATTCCCTTTCCACGTACCCTTTCGACCCCTAAATGTATAAATAGATGTGACCAAGGCCAAGAGATGTCTAGGCCTTGGATGTGACTGACACCGTCGCACCTGGGATATACTCTCTCTCTCATTAGTCATTATTATTGGATCGGATTATTATTGGATCGGATATATATATAAATATATATATATATATATATATATATATATATATATATATATATATATATATATATATATATATATATATATATATATATATATATACAGTATATATATATATAGAGAGAGAGAGAGTAGGATAATATATTAATTATTAAGGGAATGTTTCTTCCTTCATTCCCTACTAACTTTCCTCTCCTACCCGTCGCTACTTCATTAAACCTCTCTCTCCTTTCTTATACCACGCCTTTCATCTTTCTTTTTTTCCTCATTCTTGTTCCCATTTCCTTTCCTTTCCTTTCTTCATTTGTTTCAATCTACCACTCATTTCTACCATCAGAGAGAAAGAAAATAGGAGGGAAGGGTAAGGTGATGAAAAGGAGAGGATGAGTTGGCGTAGTGGCTAGTGAACAAAGTGAACTCATATTATTTTATCCTCACATTTTCACTCATCAGTTAATAATAGAAACATGAAATGTGATTGTTGTTGCATGATGCTGTTCATTACGAGTCAACCAATGACCTTATTTCAGTTGAATTATTCTGTTTGTTTATATAATATGCTTTACCTTCGAGTGGCACCAGTTTCCCTTTCAGATTCAAATATTATATCGTTTGTAAACTACTTCAGCTGCGTAGTAACATTATGTATACCCTGAAACTTAGAGGCTACTACTGTCACTTCAAACGATACCACAAAACACAATATGTGGACTTACAGAGATGACCAGCTGTATGGATTTTTAGCTGACTGTGTCTTGTACTATATCCTCCCGTTACACGAATGGGAAACATGTTTATATGGAGTAAATTTTAATAATGATTCACAGTTACAGTAGGAAAGAGAGAGAGTGAATGATGTAATGATAGTTACGAGACATCCTAAGGGAGGGAGGTGGTGATGTGGGGAGTGGTGAAGGAAGGGCTATACAATACGAGTCGAATATTTTCCTAGTCTCTCACTATATCGTGAAGGGAGGATATTACAGCCAATCACAAGTATTACTCATGGTTGCAAAACAAAAGGAATAATTTTAACATTTGCCTTTGTTTACTGCTATAACAAGCATTTAGTTTAATTTTTATTAAATTGTTGGTATGTTTTAAAAATGATGAAACAGTAATAGAAAACACATATTTCAGATTCTTTCCCTGTATTTTGCATTGGTAACACTGACTACCGATACTCATGTGAAAGTTTCGTTACTTGTTTATGTTCATAATAAATAGAATTTTTTATAGAATCACGCTGTTATAATAGGCGTACGTAGTGAATGTTATATTTACTGACACAGTGGCCATTAATCCAAAATGAAAACAGCAAAGTACTCATAGCAATTTTGCTTTGCTCCCTAAAGTCAAGGCATTAAAGATTGTCTATGTACGACAATAATACAGTACCGATTTTTAAAGGTTGATATTGAAAAAATATATATATTATTTGACACAAGCTTCATGATTAATAATATCTTTAATTAACACTTAATCCTATCATTGAAAAACTTGGCAAGATTTGCTTATAAACACGAACGAAATATCTGTTGGAGTATTGTATAAACCCTTGTTTCACTCAACTTTACGACAGGTGAGGTTTGCTATGTAATGTTCTGCTGGCAACAAAATACCTTTAGTTGTCTGTGCCCGGGCATGCGTGACGTGCGCTATAATACAACCAACCTTTACAGCGGGTATGGTGAAACTGCAGGATCACCTTCGCCGCCAGGGTGTGTATGAGTCTCTCCAGATTTACATATTAAACAGAAGCTTGGCCATGACGATGGAGACATTAGGGCCGGCCGACTTTTTCCACACGATGCTACGAAACACATGATTGATTGAAGGAGGCTGTTCAGTGCCATAATTTGAAGGAACCTGTAACATTTAATTAACTCATCCACGGTATAATAACTATGGCCCCACCCCTTTGACCTCACGACTATAGGAAGCTACACGTATGAGAGGAAGAAATATGAGTAACTGACAGAGGGAAACGTGAATGAGAGAAAGCAAGATTAGAGAGTCAGCTTTCCCACTGTTGGGGAATTATTCCCAAATTGGGAATTTTTATCACATTTTGGGACAATTCTAGGGAAATTACTTTTTTTTTTTTTTACCTGGGGAATTTTAGATACTTATCGGGAATCATTAAGGAATACGAGTGAATATTGTTCATATTGTACCAATATAATGTTTTACTGGCAAAACTATAGCTAAAACTCATGAGGAGAATCAGATCTGTCAGGTGCTTAAATGAAAAAAACAAACAAAACAATATTTTAGTCAACCGGTTTCATGAATAATTGAGGTGTGACCCGTGTGGCGTGTGGGACGGCTCAGCAGAGTGCTGTTGTAAAGCGAACCTGAGCAAACTTCATCATCATCATGATGATGCAAAGTGATAGGAATGAAGGAATAAAAGATTAAAAATGCTGATAGACTGATTCCTTCAAATATTGCCACGAAACACCACCAATGTATATAGAAAGAGCTTGTTTCGTGGCATAGTCAGGAGGAATCAAAAGCCTCCAAATCTCATACACGATCACAGGGTCCTTAAATAAAAGGTTTCCAATTATTTCCTCTATTTTCTGTGTAGGGTTGTTGTAACTTAATTAGGTTTTTCCTTAGTTCTGTATATTCACGACAGTTTAGTATAAAATGTTCTAATGACTCGTCTTCATTTTCACATGTATTGCACGTTACGTTTTCCTTCTCCAAATGGTTTTCTTTCATTTAGTGGGTTCAGCACGTTTGCTCTACACTTATAGAATAATAATGATTTAGGTGTGTTGTCAGAATAATATTAATATAAAATATGTTTAATGTATAGAGTTTGTTTTCTTCTTTGATATCAGTATTCCATTTTCTGTATGATTTTAAGCTACTCTTTGCATTTCGTTTCTCCACTTTTTTTGTGTTCCATTTGTTGAGTCTTTCTTTTAATTCCTTTGTGTTCTTCATTTTCACAACTTTAAATTGTATATTTATCTCCTCTAGTGCTGTATTAATTTCTTTTATCCACCTGTATTTCTGTGTTTTTCTCATATCTTCAACTATTTCTTTTAGCAGACCATTTCTATTTTCGTGATTTTCATTTGTCTCGATTATGGATTTTAAGAACATGATTTTTCCTTCCATTATTCTCTGTTCCATTGTATGTTGTTAATGTTGTTATTGGAGCATAAACTGGTGCTCCCAATTTTATCTTTGTTTTCTTGTCTTTGTAATTTCCTATTTAACTTTTTTTTATATTCATTACGTACGTTGCTTCCATGTAATATACTGGGTAAGGCCACAGTCTGATTTACAATGTCTTTCCTATTAATAATTTATTGCAGCTCTTGTGTATTATGGAGTAAGTCAGAAGGTTTGACATTTTGTGTGTTTTTTCTTGCATTATTCTGTTCTGTTTTTTGAAGCAGTTTCTTACATTTCCTATATACATATCCAATTATTTTATATTTTCAGTTACCGTGATTTCTGCTATTTCACTTTGGTTGTTCTGGCATATTATAATTCTCTACATTAATTTTTTCTTTATTCTTTATTAGCCTTTGTTAGGTTTCTTAGATTTTCTTTGGCTTCCTCAATTGAAGAACTTAGTTGCAGTCCGTCATCAGCTAAAAACAATATAACAGTAGTCCCTCCAATTTTGCGACAATTTGGGGGACACTTGGGGCTGCAAAATCGAATTCGCAAAATTGGAACAATTAACCTTATGGGGAAAATTGAATATGATGGACATTTCATCGCCGATGGCTGATTTTTCATGATTTTAGTCATTTTTGGCCATAATTACAGTGCTCCCCCCAAGTATGTACAGTACCAAACAGGTGCAAGTGTAGTGAGTGAGGAGTGAGCATGATGGTTGACAAGTTCAGTTATCACCAATAATCCAGGAGTTTCTACTCATACAAACACATTTTCTTAGTTTATATTCATTATTCTTTGTCATTTTCTCTTACATTGAATCACTTGCACTTTTCACCATATCAAAAATCTGTACCGGGATAATATGAGAAGTTGTTCACTATAAAGGGGTTAGGCTTATCACAAGTGTAACGAGGGAGCGTGAAAAGTTGATCACTATAAAGGGGTTGGCTTATCACTAGTGTAAAAAGCGAGTGAGAGGGTGATATGTAGTGGGGTGGTTAGTAATGTTAAGTTAACACCAAAACTCATTGGAGGCCGCCGCACGGCCTGACGTCACCCCCCAACCACACCTCCCCCCCTAAAACTAGTGCGGAAACCTCCACTTTCTTGCGGCCCGACCCGCAAAACTCGAACTGTTTCGCAAAATTAGGATATAGTATTTTCCGCAGTATTTGAGGTCTCGATCGCAAAATTGGAGCACGCAAAATTGGAGGGACTAGTCAAGGTTCCAACAAACAGCGTCATGTGGAAGTGCTTTATTTTTCAAGTGAACGCTGCAGAGGTCGGTCACCGATTGACTGCTGGTTCCCATGCTTTCCCCCTCAGCACATTGATTCGAATCCCTGAGTATAACTTTCTGAACCCATAAACCCTCAACACAATGTTACAATCATTAACCCTCACACCCCACATCTCAAAATCCTCATTAATCAAAATCAACATCATTATTAATCAAAATCAACATCATCCTTATTAATCATCATTATTAAATATCATCATTAATCAAAATCAACATTATCTACATCTTCACTGCTGTCATCATCCGTGTCGTCCCAGTGCTCTTCTCGCTCATACTCGTACGTCGGGCGGCGGGGATCAACTTGCAGCTGTCCTGGCGGCCGCCTGCATCGTGACGAGCGTTTAACTGGCTGCCTGTCGTTACTCGCGTCACTGGGGTGAGGCTGGGTCGCTTCGTTTGGAGCTTCCCAGGAGTAGGCGGTTGTTGGTGCTCGTTCCAGTTCGTCGTACCAGTTCGTCGTAGTGACGAACTTTCGCGCGTGCCGTCGGCTCGTCCTCCGGGATCACCTGGTACGACCATCCACCCCTCAGCACCTTTACGACGCGGTACCTGCGGGACAGGAAGGGAGATATTTTCTTGCCCCCTTTGCTGCGTCGCTCCGCCGTAGATAGCTTGAGCCGTACACTCTCTCCCACCTGGAAAGCTTCCCCTCTGCTACGGTATTTTTCATTTCTTCTACCTTGTGCCAGGACCACCCTCTCTCTTACTACATGCAGTGCCTTCTGGATCTTCTGCGTTTTCTCCCGCACCAGTTTCTGAGCTATCGCTGCATTACTCAAGTCTGGGAAAGTGAAGTCTGGGTCAGCAGTAGATATTTCACGTGTCATTACCTGCTCCGGTCGCCTGGCTGGCAAACCGAACACCAATTCGAGCGGTGACTGCCCCACAGTGGCGTTCCTCGACGTGTTGTGGCTGAACTGTAGATGCGGCACCAGCTCTGGCCACTCGTCGACGTTGTTCTGGCACATACACCTGAGGTTGTCTACCGCATCAACATGGACGGATGTGGCTAAAGAAGCAAGTCCATACCCTGAGGATTGCTACCCTTAACGTAGGTAGCATGACCGGAAGAGGAAGAGAAGTTGTGGATTTGATGGAGAGAAGGAAGATTAACATATTGTGTGTGCAGGAGACAAGGTGGAAGGGGAATAAAGCACGGGAGTTGGGCGGAGGCTACAAGTTGATATACAGTGGAGCGGACGAGAGAGGGAGGAACGGAGTGGGCGTGGTGCTGGACCCCCAAACAAAGGAAGAACTGGTGGAGGTGGCGAGGAAGAGCAGCAGGATTGTAAGGATCAAATTGGTTTATGGTCAGGAAACAATAAACGTGATCAGCGCATATGCCCCCCAAGTCGGGTGCGATGACGCAGAAAAAGAGACTTTCTGGCGAGAGATGGACGAAGTACAGAGGGAGGCGACACCGGAGGAGAGATGTGTCGTGGGTGGCGACCTGAATGGGCACATGGGGCAGGACAATGATGGTGTGAGACGAGTGCATGGAGGCAAAGGTATGGGAGTGAGAAACCAGGAGGGGGAGAGCGTGGTGGACTTTGCCGTAGCATTTGACATGGCAATCCTGAACACGTTCTTCACGAAAAGCAGCTACCGGACATATAGAAATGGCCCCAGAGAGAGTCAAATCGACTTTCTCCTGTACCGAAGAGACAACATCCGAGAGGTGGAAGACTGTAAAGTCCTACAGGGAGAGAGTGTGGGGGCACAACGCAGCCCAGTCGTGGTGAGGCTGGTTGTGAGGACGCGAAGGACAGGAGTCGAGAGGGGAGAACCTAGGATCAAGTGGTGGAAACTCAAGGATGAAGTGGTACGGCAGGAGTTCAAGAGGAAAGCACTACAAAGGATAGAAAAGGCAGAGGGCGTGGATCAATGGTGGAAAAGGAACAGTGAAGTGATCAAGAGTACGGCAGAGGAAGTCCTCGGAAAGACATCTGGAAAGAAGCCGAGAAACGGCAAAGAGTCTTGGTGGTGGTGCCCAAACTGCAAAGAGAACATAGAAAAGAAAAAGGAAATGAAGAAAGCTTATGACAAGGAAAGAACAGAGGAACGTAAAGCTATGTGGAAAGATGCAAATAAGGAGGCGAAGAAAGCAGTAGCGCAGGCGCGGGCAGCAGCGTTGCAGGATATGTATGAGGAACTAGAAACAAAGGAGGGCCAGAAGAGAATCTTTAAGTTAGCAAAAGAAAGGAATAGATCAACGAAGGACTTAACATCAATAAGGCAAATCAAAGACGAAAATGGAAGTGTGCTTACTGATCCTGGCAAGATCAGGAGGCGGTGGAGGGAGTATTACGAAGAACTTCTAAATCAGGAAAACCCAAGAATACAAAGAGGTGGGGGAGTGGGAATGGAGGGAGAGGTAGTCCCTATTAGTAAGGCGGAAGTCAGGGAAGCGTTGAAGAAGATGAAAAATGGAAAGGGAGTAGGGCCAGACCAGATTCCTGCAAAGGTATGGAAAAGCTTGGGCGAAGAAGGGATAAGGTTGCTGACAGAGTTCCTGAACATGGTGATGAAAGAAGAGATTATCCCAAACGAATGAAGAGATAGTTTCATAGTACCGATTTTCAAAGAAAAAGGAGACATCCAGAGTTGTAATAATTATAGAGGAATAAAGTTAACATCACACACTATGAAGTTGCTGGAAAGAGTGTTGGATAAAAGGCTAAGGGAGGAGACAGAAGTTTGTAGTGAGCAGTTTGGGTTCATGAAGGGGCGAGGAACAATGGATGCAGTATTCGCACTGAGGCAAGTGATGGAAAACTATAGAGATAAGCAAAGAGAGCTGTACATGACGTTTATTGACTTAGAAAAAGCCTATGATCGGATCCCGAGAAGCGAGGTGTGGCGGAGTATGAGGTCGAAGGGAGTGAAGGAGAAGTATGTCAAGGTGGTTCAGGACATGTACAGGGAAGCCACGACAAAAGTGAAAAGTACAGTTGGCACTACAGAGTCTTTTCCAGTGAGAGTTGGACTCCATCAGGGATCAGCTCTCAGCCCCTATCTGTTTATCCTTCTCATGGATGTGTTGGTGGAGGAGGTAACAAAGGAGGCACCGTGGAGCATGCTCTTTGCAGACGATATCATCTTGGTCTCAGAGAGTCGCGAAGAACTGCAAGAGAGGCTGGAGCTATGGAGGGGTTTGCTGGAGGATTACGGACTGAAGGTGAGCAGACAGAAAACAGAATACCTGGAGTGCAACGTGGCACAGGGAGGCAACCTGTTCATGCAGGACCACAAGCTGCCGAAGGTGGACGCCTTCAAATATCTTGGCTCCTACGTAGCGAAGGACGGAGGGCTAGAGAGAGAGATTGACCATAGGATCCAAGCAGCTTGGAACAACTGGAAGAGAATGTCAGGAGTGCTGTGTGACAAGAAAATTAGTACTAGAGTGAAAGGTAAAGTGTACAAGACAGTCGTGAGGCCAGTGTTGCTGTATGGAGCAGAAACATGGCCGTTGAAAAAGGTACAAGAAACGAAGCTGGATGTCGCAGAAATGAGGATGTTGAGGTGGATGTGTGGGGTGACGAGGGCGGACAGGATACCAAATGACTGGATCACAGGTACAGTAAAAGTGGTGGAGGCGTCGGCGAAAGCGCAGGAGAGGAGATTACAGTGGTTCGGGCATGTGAAGAGGAGAGAGGAAGGCTACGTGGGAGTGAGAGTGATGGAGATATGGACGTGCGGGGCAGACGTAGGCGAGGGAGACCTAAGCTACTGTGGAAGGACCGACTGAAGGGGGATCTCAGGGAGAGACAGCTGAGGGAGGAGCAAGTGAGGGACCGGAACCAGTGGAGACGACTAGTGAAGAGATGCGACCCCATATGAAAATGGGAAACGCCAACAGATGAAGAAGATCATCTATATATGGTCTGATAAATATATACATCTATTTGGTACGTATCTCCATTCTCTGTTACTACCTCATACGTGGTTTCATTATATTCTTATTCTTACTCATGCACTTGTCAGCAGGCCTGTGTCACACATACGTGTACTCACTAACTAATATTACTTCAGGCTGATGATAATGTTTTGTGTGTTTCTTACAAGGACGAGAAGTATCATGGGTAGAATAAATCCTGCACAGTTAAAATATTCGCCTGTGTCTCGCTCTCTCGAACCTCCTGTCTTGCCGCTCTCAGATTATGCCACACACACACACAAATAATATACACCATGATAGTAAAGTAGGAAAAGCAAGGCTGGGGAAATACTTAGATAAATAACGTCATGGCCATCTGGTGGGTAAACGGATTCTTCTAACTTTCTCTTCTTGAAACAACACTTAAGGGGGAAACCTGTTTTTGGTAAATTGGAGGGATACTGCTTCCTCCAAACTATCCCAGGAAACAAACCACATTAATTAATTTAACGTTACTAAAATTAAAAGAAAGTTATGGATGAAGGATTGGCTAGAGAAAAAGCTTGAATTCACCCACGACAACATTCTACAGGAACTTGTAATCTCTTCTCCTGTAGACTACAAGAATTTCCTACTTATGGACAAGGAAACGTTCATTGATTTGCTGGGAAAGCTCAGTGAAGTTAAAAAAAAACTCCCACCAAAACTCTCGCCTTGGTTGGTGCAATACCACTTGAATACTAAGCTGGTGCATGGTGGAAGGTTGACGTGTTTGCGCAATCATTAATTGCCGCACCCAATAAATTACAAGCGTCATGATTGACGGTTAAAAATCAAACCATATTGGAATTTCTTCAATCATTTGCGCAATCTTTCAATCATACTCACACACTATGGATATGATTGCGCAATCGCCATGATTGATAGTGTATGGGGGTCCTTTAAATTAACAAACTGAGACTCTGAAAGACTGGGAGTATTGCAGTTAATTAATTAAGAAAAGGAGATTGATTTCATTCTGATCCTGACCAATACGTGTCCACTGGCAGTATAGCAACATTCATACACATTCATACGTTTGGGACGCGTATGTCAGTAGGAGACTTTTTCCCAAAAATACCAAATTCAAAAGTAATGCAAAAGTAGCAAATTATGTAACTCAAATTATATCCATTAACATGACAAACTTGAAAGATACTAAACTAAAATTGAATAATGGATACTCATTAGTTTTGCACAATACAGAATACGCTATAATTCGCCAGACTGTTACTTGGATGCTCTAGATCAGTGGTTCTTAAACTTCTTTGCCTCACGGCCCTCTGCATTATGTATAGATCCCGCGCGCCCCTATCCCTTAATATGTTTACCATATAATTTAAAATTATATATATATATATATATATATATATATATATATATATATATATATATATAAAATAGAGAAAGAGAGAGAGAAAAAAACTTGTGGAAACAATGGTAACGTTTTTGGCAATTTTGAAATAATTAACATCACAGATTATTCACCAAAACCCTGCTCGCGCCCCCCTTGGAAGCTTCTGGCGCCCCCCTAGGGAGGCGCGTCCCCCAGTTTAAGAACCACTGCTCTAGATAAAGCGCTCCAAATTTTGACCGCCAGGCACCAGCTGCCAGCTGGGCCAGATATTCCTCCTGCTGACTACCACGAAATATGCTCGCTCCTTCCATATAGATGTGTCTGTGTGTTTCGTAGCAATATTTGAAGAACTCTTTTATCTCCAATTTTCTGACTATACATCATAGGGTTCCTTTACCAAAAAACAAAAACAAACCTTGGTTGTTCCGTTAAAAAGACGCAGGGACAGTCCACCAAAATACATTACGTGACGTCACATCAAAACATCCACAGACCACAGTCCGTCTGTCACACCTTCACTGTTTCGGGAGTAGACAATTAAGATTTTTGGCCTGTGAGAGTGGATTCTCTACTACTTTGTTGTAGTGGGTGGCTCCTCTGCAGAACCTCAAATAAATATGAGTGTGAAGAGAAATAAAGAATGGTACCCTCACAAAAGCAAAAGGAAGACTGTTGTTAATTAATGACTTTAGACTGCCTGACCTACTTTCATTAATTAAAGGGAAGACAGTTGTTATTAATTAATGACTTAAGACTACTTGACCTACTTTCATTAATTAAAGATAAGACTGTTGTTAAATAATGAGCTGTGACCTCCTTTGATAAAAGGGAAGACAGTTGTTAGTTAATGACTGGACTACATGGCTTACTTTCATTAATTACGTCTCGGTTCAGTATGCCCTGTGGCCTAGAAATGCCAGCACAGTACACTGTGTCTTTTATTAACACTCCTTGAGTACACTTTGTCTCTTTAAAACTCGAGTTGCAAAGTGCTTGTGGCAGATCAGTGTGAGTTCAGTGCAGGCAAGTGGCAGGAAATATGGTTTACATCACAAAAGTACTTTTTTTGCCAAGTAAGATGAAGATAGTGTCAGGTGATAAGTGTTACTGGTATTGTGTGGAGTGAACTGTCAAAATCATTAAATTGTTGTACTGATTATTTTGTTACTGAAGACCTCTGTTCGGCTGGAGTCCTCGGTACTTGAGATAACTACTAGGCCAACATTATGACGATGGAATCAGGCCCTGCTATTAACTTGCATTATCCACGTAAGCTATGGTGGAAGACAACAATTAACACTATTGGTTTGTTTTCTTTTTATAGGGTTATGAATATCTTCAGAGCCTCTCTTATTGAAAATGTATCCTGATAAAGCCATGTAAAGATTCATGAGAAGTACAGTAGACCCTAGTCTAAACATTATTTTTGTTATACACATTCTTAACCACTTATTGAATGAGTTTAACTCAAGTAAATCAAATTCTCGTCACCAGCTATTCACATAACAAAGGAATTTTGACAATTATTTTCTCTTGTTTTCTAGTACTGTACTATAGGCTATTGTATTTTGTTTCTTATGTTTTCCCTGATTGTGGTGTTTGGGTGCATTCATGTGTTGCTTTAACTTTCAGTCATTTTCTAGATTCATTAAAAATTTAGGTCAAGCCAGAAGCCTTTACTGATGCATAGAGTTATGAATTTTTGATGTTGCAGGGGTACAGCTGTTCCCTCTCCACAATGCCGTGGCATCACGTGACTTTAAGGAAGTGGACCGGTTAGTACTAGATGGATATGATGTCAACCAGCAACACTATGACCGTGTCACACCACTCCACATGGCCTGTCTCACCGGGGATGTCCCCATTACTACTTACCTACTTGAGCGTGGAGCCCTGGTCAGTGTTTTCAGTTGTATAAAGGGGATATTACACTTTTTGTACATTAGAGCACCTTGATTTGTCCAAAGTATGCCAGGAAACAGGACCAAATGAACAGAAATAATGGTGTCCTGTAGTCTGGAATACTGTAGTTTGGAGGAATATCTTGCTCCAGATATACCAACACTGTACTGCCCCCTGAACCAATAATAGTGCTTCACTTTAATTAATCATTTATGAATGACAGTTTGTTGCTGTTTTTGTGCATGTCAGGTTAAAAATATGTGTAATATGTGATACATATTGTGTTGTTAGATGAGAACATTACCAGTTTTATGTATCATTTAAGGGTACTGTGCTTTACCTGTTTTACTACAATTCATTGGACAATACAGACCACTAGTAACCCGGTACTCATATCAATAACATGCTGGGTAGGCTGCTGTAATCTGTTGAGAGACTTATATCTGCATTTGTCTCTGAAGGTTAATGCTCAAAGCATTGACAACAGCACACCACTGTGTGATGCAGCAGCTGGAGGGAGTGTGGAATGTGTCAAGTTGTTGCTGTCCAGGGGAGCTCTCGTCAACCCACCCCTCCTTCTATCAACACCATTACATGAAGCATCTCTCAGAGGTCAGTCACTTGGACACTCTGAGATGCAGATTCTTTGATAGACCAAAGTGTATGATTAAATCATCAGGTATTAGCCAATGGATAAGGAATACCTGCTGTTGACTCATGTCATTCATTAAGGCATTTATTTCAGGACACACAGAGGTAGTGAAGTGCCTCATTCAGGCAGGGGCAAAATTGGATGCCAATGACCTGCATTATGGCACTCCCCTTCACGCTGCCTGCTCCCGCACAACCCCCTCTCTCACATGCATAAGACTTCTCCTACAGTCAGGTGAGTCACAAAGGGTTCACTTTTATCTTTTCCCTATTTACTCTCTTGCATCAAATTCCTCCTTCCACCAAGTGAGTCACAGTCAATTCACCTGTCCAGCTTGTGATTTCTACAGTTAAGCAGATTCATCTGTAATGCTCTCATTCACCATCGTACCAAATTTGTATAAGAGTATGACAACTTTTTCATGGGAACATAAATCCCCAATCCATTTTTGTATTAAAACTTATGGAAAAGAGTTAGAAATAGTAAATGTTGTGCACTTCTGTAAGAGTAATGTGATTGTTGTGTGTTGCAAAGTCACATTACTTAGAGATACATAAACTCTTAAATCTTACTATCAGCATCAAATAACTGGAACCAGTAAGAAGGTCTAGCACAGCATAGTTTCTATTAGGCTCGAATGCTACAATAAAACTTGGCCTGGAGGATTTGTTTGGGACAGTGGTAAAGCTCAACCTGGGACAATTCAAAAGGAAGTAAACGGGTCATAAAGGAATTTTGAAGGGATAGACGTACATGGTATTTACGACTTCCCTTTAGCGTGATATATTTCACTGGGAGCTTCTCTTGATCTGAATGTAATGCAGTTTCATATTTAAAAAATTATAGATCTTATTTTGAAGTTATAGTTTTTCCTATGCCAGTATTATTCTATTTTATTGCCAGTAATTCAACCCCCATCCATTGTACCTATGGTCTTAGAGCAGATATCTCCATTATTTTCCTATATTATATTACCTCAGAAAATTAATAGCATGCTCCATCTCCTTTCTTCATGGTTCCAGGAGCCAATCCAAATGCCCTGAAGAACCACAAGACACCGCTACACATGGTGGCCTCACAGAGTGGCAGTGATGAGGCCACCATCCTCCTCATCGCCTATGGTGCTAATGTCTACCTTCGTGACAAGTACTGTACATTATTATGACCATTTCTTTTATTCTATACTGACCCTCATACACCTGTGGACAATAAACTCTTTTTTGGCTCTGTTTTGAAGCAAGGATTTGAGGATCAAATCATGGTTAAGTTATGCATAGTTTTATAACCATGAAGTGGCATTTGTGCACATTTTTATCTTGAGACCTCTCCCACATTTATCTTAACAGTCAGGGACGTTCACCGCGAGATCTGGCTGGGCGTTCCTCCACCCTGCAGCGCCTCCTTAGTGATCATGAGAAGGACCCACCACTCCTGACACAGTGCTGCCGCCTTACCATCCGCTCCCACCTTGGCCCTTCTCGTCTTCACACCATTCCTCACCTTTCAGCACCACAGATACTCATAGGGTTCCTGCAGTGAGGAGAGAGATGGACAGATTCACAATCTAATGTATTTTTATCTATACAGTGTAATGAATATTGTACTAATAATTGAAGGGTATGACCCAGTAGCACCTGCACCAGCCGAACTTTGTCAGTAATTTTAATATTCTGGCACAATAGTTGATTTTAATTGTGTAGGCTGAAATGAAACACACTGATATATTTATTTCTGGTGTTTCTTAGTGTGCTAGATGCTGGTTAGGACAGTACACTCAACCCTCGGCTATCGCGCCCAATTGGTGCCCCTGCACTATAGCAGAAAATGCAATTACCGAACTGAATAACTTATGGGAGTAATTGTAATTTGTGCCACAACCTCCTCATATACCCTATTTTGACCATTTTGTACCCATATTATCTTAAAATGAACATGTACAGTCACGGCCATAATTCCCTTTCCACCCTCTAGGTGAGTATGTGTAGAAGTGACAACGTCGCTCCTCTAACCTGTCAAACCTCGACCTCACTCCTCTCTCACTATCTTTCCCCTCCCTTCCTTTCCTTCTTCCTTTCCTACGTGTACTCTCCTTGTCTCTCTTAATCATCTGTTTATCTATCTTTCTAATAATCTCAGTCTTTCTCCTATACAAGTTTTCTCTCATTCATTCATTTCTATCAATGTCGAGAAAGGATAGTAAAGAAAAGAAGGGAAGAAGGAAAAGAGTGTAAAGTGAGTGAGTCACAATAGAGGAACTGAAATTCTACCATCTCCTCTTCCTCCCTTCCTTTCTTCCTTCCTTTCCTATCTATAATGATAAGCACGGCAGACCCAAGGAGTAGCCCCTCTCCCCTCCTTTCCTACACCTGTTTACTGTCCTAGCCTTTCCTTCCTTTACTTTCCTCATACACATAATCTCTCTCTCTTCTCTCTTTTACCTCCCCATTCCCAACCTGAATCTCTTCTGCTCCCGTCCCCTCTCCACCTTTTGAAATGCATATTGTTAATTTGTCTGTTCCAACTAACTATCTGAGAGAGAGAGAGAGAGGGTTACCGTCACACCAGATATACAGATGAACACACACCCAGGGCCCTGCAAACACCTAGACCTGACTTATTTCTCGCTACCCTCCCCCTTTCCCTTCAGTGCATGTATCTTTATTTCTTATTTTTTATTATGTTCCATACATTTCCCTCCCTTTTTCGTATTGTCGCACTCACAAGGAAAAGGGACAAAAGACATGCTGTGAGCGAGAGAATATGAGATGGGGAAAAATGGATGAAAGTGTATGAAAAAATATATATATATATGTAATCGACGGTAAGCGGTAGGGTAATGAGAGATTAATCAGGTCCAGGTGCAATGGTCACCATATGATTATGTGCATCACACACCTACATGACAACACAAGTGTGTGTGGCTAAGTCATGATGCATATTGGAATGCACATTCACACTCCCCATGTTGAACCTGCAGCTGTCCACAATCTCCTATTAATCCCTTCAACAGTCAATGTGACCAGAGAGAGGGGGAGGGATTTATTAATTAAGGGAATGTTTTTCCTTCATTCCCTACTCCCCTTCCTCTTCCCCACACACACGAAAACACGTGTGTCTTTCTTCGTCATACACTTTCATCCCCTTTTCCCCATCTCATATTCTCTCGCTCACAGTATGTCTTATGTCCCTTTTCCTTTCATGTTTCTATTATTAACTGATAAGTGAAAAAGTGAGGATAAAAAACTATGAGTGATGTGTTCACTTTCTTCACTAGCCACTATACCAACTCCCCAAGGGGCCATTACTTGAAACACTCTCTACACCTCATCCTCTCCTTTTCATCACCTTACCCTTCCCTCCTATTTTCTTTCTCTCTGATGGTAGAAATGAGTGGTAGATTGAAACAAATGAAGAAAGGAAAGGAAAGGAAATGGGAACAAGAATGAGGAAAAAAAGAAAGATGAAAGGCGTGGTATAAGAAAGGAGAGAGAGGTTTAATGAAGTAGCGACGGGTAGGAGAGGGAGAGAAAGAGGAAAGTTAGTAGGGAATGAAGGAAGAAACATTCCCTTAATGATTAATAAATTCTCCTCCCTCTCTCTCTCTCTATATATATATATACTGTATATATATACAGTATATATATTTATTTATTTATATTTATTTGAACATCTACCTCATCCCTCCATTCAATCCAATAATAATGAGAGAGAGAGAGAGAGCGGTATGGGCACTACCTAGACCGTGGGACAGAGAGTAGTCTCAGGTTACTACGTTTGACAGATCCCAAGTGCGACGGTGTCACATCTACATTTAGGGGCCGAGAGGGTGGAAAGGTAATTATGGCCTCGACTGTACCAGGCTAATATAAAATAACTGTACAGTAAAACCCATTAAGATAGCTTCCCAGCAATTGCTCGGTCTTGAGAAGCAATTGATTTCAGCTACGTAAGGCCTGGGAAACAGCCTGGGATAGGGCAGTTTTGATGTGCTTCTTAATGTGTAAATGCCCCTTATGGTAGATTCATTAATGTTATATTTCTTGGCTGCACTTCTTTTCGTTTGTCCTCCATTGATCAGCTTCACTATTTCCCACTTCTCGGTATAAGTAAGGTTCTTCCTTTTCTTGATTTCCCTGCCTGGTGCACCAGTGGCATTGCATTGGCTATTGTTGTCACTATCACTGTTCACACAGGAAACGTGCAGTTGAATGGTTTGGTTGGAAATATCCATGTTGGCGGAGTGGCCGGGCTGGCGGCGAGCAGCCAATGAGTGCTCGGCTGGTCAATCACATCATAACCAATCACGGAGTGAATCTACTCATGCTGGGTGGTGAGCTGGCGAGAGCGATATGTTAGAAATTTTCGATTTTCGATCATTTTGATTGCGCAATAGCCATCTTTTGTTTGTGATAGTGGTATATTGGCAGCTTTTAATATAGGCGTGATAGCCATATAATGCGATAGCCAAGGGTAGAGTGTACTGTAGACACATCAATATTGAACTTTGCAATATATTAATTGTAATCTTGCAGTGGAGTCGACAGATTATTGCAGATATCAAGACACTGTATTGGATCTGAATCTTAAATAGGTCAGTCATGATAAGACAATAATTTTTATCTATTGTACAGTATATACCTTTAAGGGAAAGTTATTTATCCGTCTTTAAAAACTACTTGTTTACTGTTGTATATTACCATACACCATTGTCTTATACTGTCCAGAAATACCTGCCATCTGGTACTCCTTGTAGCAGATAAAGTATTCTAGTGTTATTCGGAGCAAGGTCATTAAAAGCAAGTCACTATACTGAAGATGTTGTTGTTGTTGTTGTAGTTCCCCACACTGTCTGGCCGAGCAGTCCCGAATCTGGTTGACCGAAGCTGCGCAGATGCTTGGGTCACCAAAAGGGAGCCAGGGAGATAGAGATATTTGTTTCATCAAAGACAAAAGAAGAGGGGACTACTGGCACACAGGCATGTACCCTGAGCCAACAAACCCATCAACAGTAGCCTCCCTTGTTGTGCCACCCAATGGGGTGATCTCACCAGCTACCTAGAAGGAATGAGAAATAGTAAGAGAGACAGACAGAACAGGCGAGGGTGTGGTAGAGGATGACAAATTCCTCCTTACTGGATAGAACCAGTGGGAAAAGGTGTTAGAGAAGTGGGACAGCAAGCACCAAGGAAAGAGAAGGAATGGAGGGACAGTTGAAGAACTGAAAAAGATTGGCTGGGGCCAAAGGGGCACCACCAAAATCCTTATAGTACTGCCCACATCACTACAGGCAATCTTCCCTTATAGGGACTGAAGATGTTATATGCATTAGTCTGCCAGATTTTCTTTGATTGATAAAATCGTGTGATCATAAGCCACAACAAATAAATAAAAGATGGTTCAATCTGGTGCCATCCTGCCACCAACTGAGTGTCACAAGAAACTTTAGTTAGTTAGATTCTAAATGTATAATATATTATACTTTACAGTTTTAATTACATATTGATACACCCATCCGATCCATTGTGGTCATTCTAGTTGGTGAGTTCTGCAGATCTAGGGCCGATTCCACAGCGGCTTTAGTTTGTTAGGATCCTCCCCAACCAACCTCACTTGTCAGTCTTAATTTAGAATATCCAACAACAAACTCAGTCTTCATATCCACAAAATCTGTCAGGTAGTTCCATTATTACCATAGTTTGATAGTGGAGTCATCAAATTCATCCAATAATTCACTCATGAGTCATTTACACAGTTAAGTTTCTTTCGTTAGGGTGCTTGCAAACGAAAACAATCCACTGTGGAATCGGCACCTAGTCTAGTGGTTTGTGTATCAGGTTCTAGCAGACACACCTTGCCAAAGTGCTGGGTATATTATGTTAAATGTAGTGTTAATCGTTCAGAGAATTGAGCAATGTGATGGTGGAGAGTAAAATGTTGATATTTGATTAGCAGTATCTTGGCCGGAGTTCCTCATATGTACTGTTTTTTGTGTATGAAATATGGAATCTATTTTGAATAATAATAAAAGGATATGTACTTGTATAGTGTATGAAGTATAGCATAAGCCTTTGTTTATTATATCAAGGAGAAAAGCAGATATACTTTTCTCTGAATGTGTTAGAATTTAAATTAAAGGATAATGTTGCATTTTATATCGGAGTTAAATCATACGGTAAATTGCCATGGGTATGAATTTTCCTTTCTGTGGTTATTCCTGGAGAACTCCACAGTAAGGATTCCAGTTCCTTGTCATGGTGAATTGTCAAAGCTTCTGTATAAAGCTCATCTTACAATGTGTCACACCATCCTTCTGTATATACTTTTCCAATGGCCTGTCAAGTGTGACTGCCATTCTCCGTACTATGAACATTTTATTTATGGTAGCTACCTCTCATCTGGCAAACTCCATCAGGCCTTTGGTGTGCCTCTATTCATTTGGGACGCAGTCATTTGAGAATGAAAGGACCACCCTTCGTCCCCCCAACCGACACCCATCTGGCCAGCGGAGAGGGAGGAGAGGGGTCGCCCAAAAGTTTGTGTGCAACGTTGATGGCGGCATTAGAGTCTATATATATGTTTGTTACATTGAGACATTGGGTTAATGAAATGTTATAGTGTTCTCATCTCACGACTATTTGGTCTGAGGTGTAGGCTTGTTATTACATGTAACCCGAGTGGGGAAGGATAACACCTTTTTGAAATCCAAATACTGTACACTTGCAATCCAAAATATGTATCTAGGCTTGCTTTGAATAGCCTGATTGAGTATTAAGCGATTTCAAACTAATATGAAACAGGATGAACATTGTAATTGGTTCACTAGTATGTCAAATGATTCGAAACTTCAACAACAAGACTCTGGATACAAATATTGGATTGCGAGTTTACAGCTTCATGACCTACATACATAGCAGTGTGGGATTTCTCTGTTGTCTTGATAGTAAGGTCTGTACTGTGTATGGCAAGGTTCTACTTATTTTATTTGCATTATTGTTCTGTATAGTCTGTATAATAAGCACGAAAGTTAGTTTGTTCTTCCCGAAAGAATGTCTGCATTTTCCTACATATCTTTACAGCAGCAGATCATGATTTATCCCAATATAATGCATGGATAAACAAAGCCTCTGCTGTACCAACCAATTTTTCATGTAATGAGGGCAGAGCGACCAATTTATTGTGGGTACCACAATATTAAAAAACAACAATTAAGCCCGTTGAACATTGACAGATTTTAATCCATAAATTACTTATCATTATTATCGTTTTAGCATTCTTGAACTAAATTTTGTCCTACCTACTCATGTTGTTTGGGCCTGGTTGATATCTGTGAATGCTATCAAAGAATAAATTTAATATGCTATTTTGATAAATACGGCTGAGGAGAAATTTTCCGCCGGACTACAAATTTTTTTCAAGGTGTCCGTCAGATCCAGATAGTGCTTGGGTTAGAAATATCTGTGAATTATATTTCAAGAAAGATTTTTTTTTAATATACCATTTAGACAAGTAATAGTTGAAATTTTTCGTGAATATACAAAGTTTTCTCTGAGGCGGTCTGTCAAAATGAAATGTAAGCCAGTGTTGCCAGATATGGGAAATTTTCCCTAGATATTGGGAAATAGAGATACGAGGAAATTTTTACCAGACAAAATATCAAGAAGATGGTAAATATGAGATTATACGTATCTTCAGCTGCCCAGGGAGGCTGACTTTATTCTCTGAATACTAGCCATCCCCCACAGAGCTAGCCTAGGGCTAGAATAAAAAATGGTATAGGATCTGGTCACTTTCTAGTGGATTTGACGGGATGTACCCACACGGATTAAAAATCCACGTGAGGTGTATTGAAACCGAAGGCTTTATTTTCACAATTCCAGTCCGTTTTTACCCATGAACATGCACACTTGCCAAACATGCCAACACCATCACACCCACCTATCCCTCCCATTCATATAAACACCCAAGGAATTGAGAAACTTTTATCTGAGGTAGACATACACAAAGCGATTGGACCAGACAATATACCTTGCAGGATATTGAAAACTAACGCCAACGTTCTTGCCTCTATCCTGCAGGCTATATTCTCACAGACTTTACAGACCGGTGAACTCCCTCAAGACTGGCTTTTGGCAAATGTGACCCCAATTTTTAAATCCGGAGACAGAACCCTTCCCATTAATTATAGACCAATTTCACTTACCTCAGTCCCCTGCAAAATTTTAGAACACATAATTCATAGACATGCAATGGACCATTTAGATAGGCAAATTATACTGACTGACAATCAACACGGCTTTCGGCCTAAACGCTCGTGTGAGACGCAGCTACTGGTAACTACTCATGACATCTTACAGTCCCTCAATGGCACAAAAATTAGACAAGTTGACGTCATAGTATTAGACTTTGCCAAAGCCTTCGACAAAGTCCCTCATCAAAGACTACTACACAAATTAGAATTCTATGGCATACAGGGACAACTTCTTCACTGGATTAGAACGTTCTTGACTACCAGAAAGCAACGTGTAGTTCTAGACGGTAGTCAGTCTCCACCTGTTCCTGTGACCTCTGGGGTACCCCAGGGCACTGTCCTGGGTCCCCTTCTCTTCCTTTCATACATGAATGATCTCCCACTCTCACTTTCCTCTACCACTAGACTTTTGCAGGCGATAGCTTAGTCTACATACCAATTAAAGATAGGAATGACTGCCTTCGATTACAGGACGACCTAACTGCACTTGAAGACTGTGAAGCCAAGTGGCAGATGACATTTAGACCAGACAAATGCCATCACATCCGTTTTACCCGAGCCCATAATGCCATTCCACATACATACCAGCTACACAACACCAACCTCAACACGTACAGTCACTTGTCACAAATACTTGGGCGTCCACATCTTGCGCAGGAACCTCAGCAGGTGTAACACAGACATCAAAATTATTGCTTATATAATACATTCGTTCGGCCACACTTATTAGAGTACTGCGACACCGTCTGGGACCCACACACTAACAATAATATCAATAAATTAGAGTCCATACAAAATAAAACTGCAAGATGGGCCAGACGTGATTACAGACACACTACATCAGTCACTTTGCTTAAACAAGACACAAAACTAGATCCATTGACAACCGAAGACAGATACACAGACAACAGATGATATACAAAATCACAAACAAGTTAGTTGACATACACAAAGACACATATTTACACCCTACAAGTATACGATCCACTAGAGGCAGCCACAACTTAAAATACCATACATACCAGACAAGCACTGATATATTTAGGCACTCATTCTTTCCCCGCAGCATCCAAGAGTGGAATCATCTCCCATCTCACGTAGTTAATCGCCCCACTATTGACATGTTTAAAAATAGGATCACCAATCATTACCTCCCCAATCCTAATCCTCAACCCGCAGTCCCTGACCAAATCCACCCTTATCCTAACCCCATTCCTAATCCTATCCTTAAATCCCCCGCATATTATGCTGCCCATGAGCGGCCCTCAACTTGAATCAGAGACAGGGAATTATTGAGGCAAAAAACGGAAATTCACAGATGTTGAAGTTGGGAAAATTTCGTCAAAAAGACCTGGCAACACTGGTGTCTGGTGCATGGAGGTATAAAGGGTGGAGAGGCCCGCAGCCGCGCGCTAGTACAGGGACTACAGGCTCAGTGAAGCCTTTTCTGCCTTCCGTCCGCCACGTTGTTGTGGGCATGTGGGCAGAGGGTCGTGCACTGAGTCAATGGCTTACTCGTTATTTTTTTCCCCCTTTTTTCATTGTTTATACCCATAAATAACTTTCAGATGTGTGAAATTAAACTACTGCTTACTCTTACCCATATATTACATATCAACAACATTTTATATTGAATTACATGCCACTGAATAATACTAATTTATTCATCCTAGTTCTGCTTTTCACCCCTTTGAGAGATGTGTGTGGTGCAGTGAACTATTTGGCTGTGTATCTATATCTGACCAGTAGATAGGTCTCAGCTACAGCCTTTATTAGGTGTACAAGATGATTATCTACAGGACCACTATCTGACATATGTCTTACCAAACCAGGGAAAATAGTCTTTCCCTGGAACTCTGACAGTATAAAAGTTACTATGCTGTGGCAAACATACCCTGACACCTTTGAATATGGGTGCTAATCTTTGCAGAGTAAGACTTTCTCTCTGAATTTCTTTTCACATATAAGACATATAGTAACAACATCTTTGGATGGAAAAGATAGATGGCCTTTGTTTTTTACTGTTATTAACTTGTGAGTTTCATTTATATTTTGGTGAAACAGAACACGGCATCATATCTCACACTTTAAAGTTTTCTTTAGTTTTGAAATAACAAAGCCAGCTATACAGTATATGCAATAATTTGTTCAGAGTAAGCAGAGAGCACACTGGCTGAACATAAACTTCCATAATCAACTTCAGAGTGTATATTAATCTCCTTATTTTCATTAGCTGCATCATTCTCTAGGATTCTGTTTTTATTGAGAGAACAGTTGATGACACTACTTGATGGAACGTTCATATTAGAAGCCTGTAGATAGTGACTGGAGGCAGTAAGGATTGGTACACACTCCAAAGGTATACAATTCCCACAAGTTACTTCCTGAATTTCACAGTGTGTTAATACTGATTCAGCAAAGCTTTTCCCAAAGGAGAAACCTGCTGACCTCATCCTGGGCACACCCTTTGCACGTTAGTTAAATGGGAATTCCTTCACAATACACACCTACAAAATTGAAAGACCTACATTTACAGTAATAAGAAAGTCGTGATGCGAGACCAGATTATTTCCACTTAGGAAAGTACTTGGTAGAAAAAAGTCGCATTAGGAATATATTTTGTAGGGAAAATAATCAGTTTGCACCTATCGTTACCACAGGAAATAACAAAATATTTCTATTGGGTTATACTAGGCAAACGCTCCCTTAGCCCACATCAATATGGCCGACTGACAGTTCTGTGGCTTCAAATCCGCGCGGCTACGGGCCTCTCCACCCTTTATACCTCCATGGTCTGGTGGGTCATATTATTTACTCATGTAAACAAACCAATATGGCGTCATCAGATGGAGGGAATTTTCAAGCTCCAGGTGATTTTTCTTATCTATTTTATGATCGTAACAGTTTTAGATGACCTTTGAACATACGCAGAAACTGATAAGAATAATAGGGAGTGTATGTGGGTGTAGTAGTTTCTTAATTATTTCCTTTACTAGGGTTGGTGCACGAGATTAAATAGGGCCGATTCCACACTTGTCAGTCTTAATTATATCCAACAAACTCAGTATCCATATTCACAAAATCTGTCTGGTAGTTCCATTATTACGATAGTTTCATAGTGGAGTCATCAAATTCATCCAATAATTCACTCACGAGTCATTTAACGTTACACATTTCAGTTTCTTTCATTAGGGTGCTTGCAAACCAAAACAAACAGACCACAGTGGAATCGGCACATATTCAAGAACATTAGTGGTGCATACGAAGGCATGGTACTGGTTCAATAGCTCTGTTATCTGTCTATGAACCTTCGTATCGGTACCACGCCATCGTACCCCGCAGCATCCAAGAGTGGAATCATCTCCCATCTCACGTAGTTAATAGCCCCACTCTTGACACGTTTGGAAATAGGATCACCAATCATTACCTCCCCAATCCTAATCCCCAACCCACAGTCCCTGACCCAATCCACCCTTATCCTAATCCTGCCTTGGATCCCTAAATCCCCGCACAACCCCCGCATATTATGCCGTCTGCTGGACCCTAAAACTTGAACTTGAACGCACCACAAATGTTCTTGTATGGTCCATACTTGCGTCACATTTTTGAGGTTAATGGGGCAATATTATCCTTGTTGGGCTTCAAACGTGAGATCAGGATTAATAAAGGAATAAGTGACTACTGAACCCTTCCTTCATTGTGTATAGTGTAGGTAATGGCCATCGTCAACTGTACTCGTTAGGTTACGTGGGTAATGGTTATATTTGACAGCTCAGCAAAGACCATGGAATTCTTCCTTCAGGATAGCTCAGATGATATTATTTCCGGTAATTATCTATTCTATTGCCGTTTTCTATTACGATGTTTTTACCTTCTTTACCCACTAACTTATACCATTCTAAGACACTTTTCTTCTATGGTATTTTCTTCGGAAACGCACCATTTCCAAATGGGGCATTTTGAAATTGGCCTGACCTTTCCTAACCTAATCTAGACCATAGCAGACTACCGGGACCTAACCTGGACTACCTGGAACTAAGCGTGGTAAAGTACTGTGACCTAACCGGGGCAAAATACTGGGACCTAGCTGGATCTGGCAACACTGCTATAAAACGGCAATAGTCTAGATAAATACCTTATTTCCTTTTGCAGAATTTCTGGTAAATGTTTATATTGCCGTTCTCTAGGGTGCTTTTCTACCATCATTACCTACTAATATATGCCAATATAAGATTATATTCAAATGGGGCATTTGGGAATTAGCCTGACCTTACTTAACCTAATCTATACCGCAGAAAACTACCAGGACCTAACCGGGGCAAACTACCGGGGCCTAGCCAGATATGGCAACACTGCTACAGAACGGCAATATACTAAATAAATACCAAATATCTTGTAGTTCTCCATTGCTATATGCCATTTTCTGGTGTTTTTGGTGTCGTAAAAGTAAAGAAAATTTTTCTTTTTCCCCCGAGGCTTCAAAGTTGTCCATACTAATGGTTGGGCAGGTTCATATGTGAGATAATATGGGTAAAATTTTACTATATTGATGCACTTTGGCTTTTCTACGGTCATTACCTACTATTTTAGACCATTCTAAAACATTTTTCATCTACAGCATTTCCATTGCATTTTCCCTATTTCCATTTATTCCAATAGTTTCAATGACAACCTAAGCTGGTACCAATATATTTAGTGATTAGGGTACTACGTGTTTTATGATTTTAATTTAAAACAGATTCTTAAGTTAAGTAGTGCTTTTTTTCTTATGGTATACAGTATAAGGAAGGTGATATTTTTTTTGGTATCCTTACCGTACCTCTCTTACAGACAAGGAGCTGTCCTTGCTGAGCCTGGAGAAACTCGACCGGTCTAGCCCTGATCTCTGGCCAGAACAGAGTGAGTAGAATTATTTTGCTAATGTACTGTTCTGGTAATGATTCCCTTGGCTGTGTTTCAATGTACAGTAGGTTGTTACTGAAGGTAAATAGTACAGTTTGTTGATAAAGAGTACAGCTTGTCTTTCAAAGGAATATAGGGGCTTGATTTACAAAGCCTCATATATATATATATATTATGTATTGTATACCCTAGATATATGAAACTAATTGGGGGAGGTGTGAGTCGGTAATGAGGAAGTTGCCCCACGTGCTATACAGTACAAAAAACAAGGTATATACACTACTTATATAATTATTATATAGTTTAATATTGTAAATATTAACCATCTGATGGGCATACTCTGCACTCCGACTGTGACTGCAAGCAAAATACAGTAGGTTTGCCTATTGCACATGTTCTCAATGCGCGATTCACCTATTGCGCGACGAACCCCAAATCAGCACCATTTGCTTACTTATGCACGATGCTTCCACAGCGCGCGATTTTGTGGCCAAGAGTTGCCCAAATCTGTAGCCTGTCTCAGAAGTGCGTCTAAATTTGGTTTCCGAGTGAAACTAGCCGCTCCTCCTACCCCAAAACAACCAGCTGCTCCCCCCAGCCGGCATCTCCCTCTCACTCAGTCAGTCTCCCGCTCCCTCGCTTTCTGTGTACCCCCCTCTCCATTGTCGCCAACTTCGTTTCCCCCAACCCTACACCCTACTAACCAACACCTGCCTTCACCATACCAAAGGTCAGGTGTAAGAAGAAATTCCTGTAGCACGCTCTGAAGCTTCAGGTGATTACTAAAGACCGCAAATAATTATCGAGAGCTACCCCCCCCTAGCCAGAAGACAGGGCCACTTTTTATATTTTTTTATTGGGGTGGGTGTGTGAGTTGGGGTGACTGGAGTATGGGGTGGTCTAAGCTCTGCTTACCAACCCATGCAGGCTAGAGTCAGTGTTACTACATTCAGTCCCCTAGTTCTAGTACAGTGATACCATCGCCATGGCTGTATATAGCCCATTCAGCTTTTTGTAGCCCAGGCTCGATCGAGGCCCGTGTGCTCAATTGTAGCCCAGGCCTAATATCTAGTGCATCGATCAACACAATTCGGTTAAGGAGGAGGAGGAGGGAAGAGGAAACATGTCGATTGGCAAAGAGTTTGGGCTGGCACAGTCTACCATACGTACAATGTGGAAGAACAGGAATGCCATTATGCGGACTGTGAGGAGTTATGGTGCTCCTGCTCACGACATGCGAAGTCGTGCCAATAACCCAGCAATCAATTTGATGGAGCGATATCTCGCTATCTTCATTATGTGTTCAGTTGTGTCCGCCCTTGACTTTGAAGGGTTTATGGATGAAGTGAAGGATATTAACATTGAATGCAGTGCTAGTGAGAGTTGTGGTGTGGTGATGGGTGAGGGTAGTGGCGCGACCTTGGGAGGAGCAGTGGGGAGACCGACATAGTGTCACGACCAGCCATGGAACCCCATTTCTCACTTCTAATGTGCTTCTGTACTGCAATTTCTTTGGTAAAAACTTATATTCATTGCTATTGTGACTAATAATCAAATCACAATTACCAAATATTGTACTGTACCCTGTATATTGGTGTATAAGATCTCTGTAAATTGTCAGTGTGAGGCAGTGGCTACCCAAAAGTAGTTTTCCCCTCATAAAGATGTATTCATACTAAGCGATTTCCCTTTACACGAGTGCCTATGCCACCCAAATAGGCACGCAATAGGTGAACCTATTGTAGCTGGTTTTTGCTCAAATTTGTTTTTTTTTTCTGTTATTCTGTCACAAATACTGTTAGAGAAAATATGAATGTACAATACCATCACAAACTACATACATTTAACATCCAAGTGAGATCAAAATGAGCTTTTTTGGATGTACTGTATAGTGCCATAGCCTATGGTGCAACCCAATGTATAGGGGTTAAAGAAAGAGTTGTCAGTTATAGGGATGTATAAAAAGCTATTAAGCATGCATATTTCTAAGTGTTTTAGTTGTGCAGTAGTGAAGTGCTAATATATTCACAGTCCCTGGTGTGTATGACTTTGCACCGCTGTCCCCCCCAACCCCGGAGCCCCCCAAGCTACTCAACCTTGATGATCAGGACTACAACCTTCTCTACCGTGAGTCTTGCCTTCCCCCCATTCCTCACGTGCTTCTCGGTTTGAAATACGGTTGTTTTCATTCACTCGTCTTGTTTTTTCACTTTTTTTAGTCCGCGGCTCTTAAAGACATATATGATGTGGTATGAATCAATGGAGTTTTTCATTGAATGATTAAATTAATTTTTGGAGTACAGTGTGATATAGTAAACAAAAAACAGATAGCCTATACTAGCTTACCTTGTTTTTATTTTTGTTTTAATATTTTGTCCAATGTTGGGAACACATACATAGTACAGAATACTGTATTGTACTATTGTTACTCACAGGCCCAAAATTCTACATACAGTATATGTAAAAGTTACACAAAGCTCAGTATGGAAAATCACCAATGTCACAATTAACTAGTGTTATACAGTATTCCCAAATGGCATCCATGGACTTCGAAAGACCATGAGCTAATGTTACTGTACACCCACATCCCATGAAGTTGATGCTTTCATCAGATGTTCACCATCACCTGGTCCCCATTTTAGGCAGCTCACTCTTTTCCATAATTTTCTTGGAGTAGTTACAAATACAGTACTGTAGTTGAAAATGATGGTGGTTGTTTTACATACTTAATCTTTCAGACATTACAGATTGTACTCTGTTTAGGGTATTTTAATGACTGTTTTTGTAACAGTATGTAACAAAAATATTGTTACTTGTTGTAGCAAAGTTTTTGACATTTTGTTAGCATATTTTTTAATTGCGTGGCGTATTGTACCAGTTTCAGCATTTTCACTACTGTGTAGGCTTATGGTACCTCTTCAGCAACTTGATTTCACTTATAATCTTTTAGTCTTGCTAATGCCAGACATTTTTGTTAATCACAGAAAAGACCCCAGACCCAATTATTTAAAGAAAGATAATATTGTATACATTGTACTCTTATTTTGTACACTATTTATTGAAGTCATATTTGTTTTCTGTTTCCAGTCATACCACTGTTAAGCAATAGGGTACTATATTATTTTAAGATACCTTGTACAATACAGTACAGTGTACATATTTTCTGTGACAATATTTTGACATGTTGACTCTGGGTGGGGTGACAGAGTTCCGGCTACTAACAGCCTTGGAGATTATTGAGGAGGTGAAGAAACTGCAGAATGTGGCTTACCAGCTTGGTCTGGAGGAGGCCAAGGAGATGACCCGTGGCAAGTACCTTCACATCCTCAACAACCGAAAGACCAAATGAGCCACTCTCATCACCACACCGCTGGAGGAAAGAACAGTCGTGGTCCTGTTCTTCTAGCTGTTCTGTTCATGTTACCTGAATTAAACCTATCTGATTTTAATGTCTGATGAATGTGAGGGTTTTGTAGTTACAGTAAGATGAACTTCTAAAAATTTTTGTAAAAGAGAGCAAGAGTTAATGTAAGTCATGGTTCAGGAGGTGCATACGTGCTATATTTATCATTTCTGACTATCATATATTTGAGCTGAAATGTGAGCCTATGATAATGCTACTGAATACCCGGATTGTAGTATCATGTTAAGTAAATGGAAGGAGGAATCATGACTATGAAAGATGTGTACAGTATATAGATACAGTACACAGGGATTATTGATTAAAATGCAAAATAGAGTATGTACTGGAGATTGCAGTGCCATGTCAATATCCTGCCTCCAGTGTAGGGGTTAAATGAATTTTTAGTTCTGCAAAAAAGTTTCATATCATAGAAACCTTAGATTAATTTGTTGCCATGCCTGAAATTGAGTAAGTAAAAATCATTATTATTTAAATGGTAATGCTTAAGAGGGAGAAATGGACTGGTGATTTGCTAATCATAATTGAAGAATTTTAAAGAGAAATCCTTGTCATTAAGAATCAACATTTGAATTAGTAACCCTAGAATGAACACTGGTGTCAGAACCTGTTTTGTATATATTTAGAGTAAGAAATGTACTGTAGTTTTCTTGTATAACTGATGGGTTTCCTTCAAGACATCTTTTCCTTATTAGGTTGACAACTACATAGAGTAATAGAGATAGAGAGACCACACACTTGTTTTGCTTTACTGCACTTTCGCAAACACACGGCATCGTTTGTTTTGGTACCAGGTTGTTATTATTGTGTTTTCTTCGATGATTATTATTCATTATAGTTACTGTACATCTGCTTGCATTGTGGATTGGTACTGTATAATCTTTTGTATTCTGGCACTAAAGATCTGTTCCTTTTACTTTTCCAAGCAGTTTGCTCTTGTTATGTCATTGTCAGCAAAATAGGGGCTACTGACTCGTCCAAATTGTTATATAAAACTGATGAAACTGTATGATCATTGTGAACACAGCATTGACAAATCTGTCAGATGCATTTTGTTGTCTGATTCCTTCAATTTGCTGACTGTAGCTCTACCTGAAGTTCATGAATTCTTGGACTTTCAGGGAAAAGGGATAGCAATAATTTTAGACATATGGAGAGCTTGCTTGTTCTCAAGTTCTGACAGCACAGCCTCGAAGTAGGCAGCCTTGCTTGTACTGTATGTAGCTTTGTCTTTAACCCTAATGTGATGGTTTTAGTTTGCATGCTAACTATGTCTACCATATAAATGCACTGTTAAATTGCCTAATTTCAAGAATCAATAATGCAATAACTACTAATGTTAGAAGTGAAATTAAAATTCCATTACAATATAAACACTTTCAGTCCGGTTATAGTGGTTGTGAAATTTGCCTGAGCAGTAGGCCGTGTCGTGAGAGCGAACATGGTTGGGGAAGTACAGGATATCGGTGGTCCAGGCCCAGCACTTCTATGCATTAAATATAGATTCTAGACACTAATCAGCTTTTTTTAAAGGCACAAGAAACTAATTCATATTCAGAGCTTTGGTACTATAGTAAATTATGCACACCTTATGCTCTATCCCGAAATGTTTTACAGGTGCCGTATGGCACATCCGGGTGTGTAAGAGTTTCAAACTATTTCATCCTGTGTTAGCTTGATTCAAGACTAAGGAATGAAAGATAATTTTCCCTATAACACAAATTTATATGCCACAATTAATATGATGTCAAGAAGGTTTCCCATCAATGTCTTCAGAGCCTGTCTTTTCTCTGGCATTGTTATCATATTGGTTGTGCTGACTATGCAATGTATCATGTAAGCAGATCTTCCTTGCTGGTCTTAATTAAGCCAGTTCTTTCTTAGTATGGGAATGAATCCCTGTACAATTCAAACAACCTTCAATATGAGTATACATGTAGTTATATTATATATTCTATATTACTGTACATTCTGTTTCAACAACACAATTTTGGAAAAAATTATTAAATTTTTTTTTTTATTCCGAACGGCTTATTTATATTTTATATACTTTTCACCTTAAGTGATGCTTGTTTTTATGCATTTAGCTCTGGGCAAGCTTAGTACTGAGTTTAGAATGGTAACTTGGTAAAGTTTAGTTTGGACTTTTGTATTACAGAGTATCATTTATATTCTGTACATATGCTTCATGAACTGAAGTCTGATTTTCCTTTGCTAGTGGTCTGTGGCAAACTTCCTAATAATTGATTTTGTCATGCAATCTTGATTATATATAAGTGAAAGATTTTTGTTGAGTCCTTACTGGAATATAAATCTGTTAACAAACTGTCCCTGGTGTGTCTGATGTAAATAAAAAATTTTATTGATAAAAGAGTGAAGTATATTCACCAGGCACCATTAACTACTGTACAAAGAAAGAGATTACAGTGGTGTGATAACACTTATAGTTGTATGTTCGTGCAGTGACTTAAATCTGTGAAGTTGCCCATTTTTTTTAATTTTCATCTTGTTATGAAGGATTTATGAGTGATCATCTACCCAGTTTGCTCTATTATATATTATGTTATAGAGAAGAGGATGAGGGATGAGGCCTGCTTGATGTCCTCACATGAAGTGAAGGAAGATTCTCAGCAGTACAAATTCATGGTTATTTCTTTTTTCCTTCCCCACTGTCTGACAGTTCAGCATTCCTCTCTTTGGGATCCACATTTTAGAAGTCATCCTCTTTACACTTTGTCAGCTACTCTACATACATTTAGTCATTTTCCTCCATTGTTGCATACGGTATGTCATTAACATCTCTTCATCCTCCTCATCTGTCCACACTATGTGCCTTCTCTTTCCTATATACTGTATCACAACTACTGTAGGGACTGTAATAACATTTTTGTAAAAATATCGAACTTGTTATTTTGAGACCTGGAATCCAAGCTGTGACTACAACAGGGACTCATGGAGATTTCCTGTACAATAATTGTGCACTTTATTTAGTGTTTTGTGATTTGAAGATACAGTACTTCCTGTAGTAGATGTACCATGGAGTAAATGCAGAATGAGACCGGTTTAGTTTAATGTACTGTAGAGGGTTCTTTTAATGGGTACCATATACAGGAAGTTACTGTATATGCCTGTAAATACAGGACTGAAGGGGACTGTACCGTTGCCCATGCAAGTAGCAAGGCATACCAGCTTCTTGTGTGGGCAACGGTTTCTGTGATTGGTGTCCTTTGAGCTTTTCAGCATTACACTATATGACTTTTCATTAAAAAAAAAGGCTGTACAGAAATCCTAATTATTTGCCTGTACATATGTAAACTTATATAATTTTGGATGGCTGCTCTTTTTAATTCTTGTATTATATTTAATAAGTATGTGCTATATACAGTAAACAGTGATTCATTGAAACAGTTTTTAACTTAAGGATGTATAGCTTAGAAGAATTTGTAAAGAATTTGTGAATGAAGCCATACCTGGTCACTGCTAGGTGAATAGGTTCCTGCTTACAGATGTGTCCTTTATAATTACTAGCCACTGGAACAATATCCAATTTTCTTTATACCAGTATCTTACCAGAGGTGCTTACACATATGCTGTGATAGTCTAGCATTGGCTGGTATAATATATCAACCATACTGATAGTATTTACTTTGTCATCAGGTGTTATTTTTTAGTTGTTGGGAGTGTCATGTGTAGAGTAGTGAAGATATAACCACAGATTTTGAAGTACAGTACAGAGAGAGGATGAGAGTTTTTTGGGAGGAACTAAATGGGTGTCTAAGAAAGATTGATAATGGAAGGAGAGTGGTGATGATGGGAGACATGAATGGGAAGGTGGGAGGTGAGGAAGTGGGAAGTATTGTGGGTAAATGGGGTGTAGGAGGAGTAAATGGGAATGGTGAGTATCTGGTGGATGTCTGTGCTGAGAGGGGGTTGTTCTTGGCAAACACCTTCTTTCAGCCCAAAATGATCCACAGGTATACATGTAGGAGAAGGGATGAGAGAGGAGAGCAGAAAAGTCTGATTGATTATGTGGCTGTGGAGGAAAGGTTAAGGAAGGATGTGTTCGATGCGAAAGTGGCGAGAGGAATGATCCAATGCTCCGACCATTTTGCGGTGTTGGTAAGGATGAAGGTTAGGGTTAAGTGGGAATATGGTAGGAGGGATGAAGGGGTGAGGAACATGAGGGAGGTGGCTAGTGGGAAATTAAATGAGGCAGAATATAGGGAGGAATATAAGAGGAGGGTGGGTGAGGTGCTGGGGGATGCAAGGATGGGGATAGGGGAGGGAGTGGGAGTGAATGATGTGTATGAAACATTCAAAACTTTAGTGTTTAGGACAGCAGCAGAAGTGGCGGGGTACAAAGGACAAAAGAGGGGGAAGAAAGGGAGTGCATGGTGGTCTGAAGAAGTGAAGGATGCAGTAGAGAATAAGAGGAAGGCTTTTAGGAGAACCTTGCAGAGAAATGTGCCGGAGGAGGTGAAAGAGAGATGGAAGAGGGAATACAATGAGTGTAAAAGGAAAGTGAAGAAGATGGTGAGTCATCACCAAGTCACATTACATTTCACGTGTCAGAGGTATGTGCTCCTGATATTTCTATGTTGATCTGACAGTATTGGAAACTGAACCTAGTGATTTGAAATGTATATGTACAATATAGTCGGCAGCATAAGTTCGCTTCATTTCCACCTGCATATGTATAAGCCTAGTGATGTAACACTATTTAAATGCAGAAATGACAAACACACTTCTCGTATGGTAAATTCCATATGTTGTTAGAAAAGAAACTACAGTAGTTTAGAATGCAACTTGATATGGTCATATTAGCATCATTAAGTACAAGAGATGATACGTATTTATGCTGCTATTTACGCTGCGGGCTGTACATATTTAGCTGAGCTTGGACTTAACTCAGTGAAGTGTCTTAATTGCACCAATTTTGACAAATGATTAATCCAGACTTACAGTTTCATGCCAACATTATCTTAGGATAGAGCAAAGGATGTTTGCATGACAACTGCAGTTTGTCAGTGCCACCATATGAAGACATTATCATCATCCTAGCATGAAATAACACCATACTGTTATGATAAAAAAAAAAAAAAAATTCTGTGTAATGCTTCCTATCACCAAGAATGTGCCCTTTTCTTGGAAACTGTGTAATAAGTCTATTGTTATACTTTGCCCCATCAGGGATTAGAAATATTCAGTAAAAAAGAAAACATGGATTAAAAGTTACAGGATTTTACTTTTTTCACAGTTTAGCTTGCTGGTGAACTTGGAGCATTTTATCTGCAGCCTTGGAGCCACTGGAAGAGAGATGAAACCAAAGGATTGATGTTGTTATTCTTGTGGTGACTCTGTACATCAACCAAACCCTCCCAGCTACTCATCAGTCAGAAATTCCCAATTACTGTATTGAAGGAAACGAATGTCGTAAGTACAGTACTGTATAAAGAATGTTTTCTCGTTCTAAGCATTCACTTTTTAGTATTTCATCATCATCAATACCCAATTTCACCTTTTTAAAGGGGTGGGGGATTCCAAGGCCAGGGATGAAAAATGAAATATGACATTAATTGAGACAAGGATTCAATACCCATTGGAGTGGATCACACTCATTCCTCAGGTAGAGCTCACAAAATTCTTGGCTCCCCCCTAAAAATTTCTTGCCTCTACAGTACATAATTATCTTCCAGGAACTGTCATTCCAGCCATTTCAGTAATGGTTTATTATAATTTATGCTTTGTTATTCACTGATTCTTCAGTAATTTTTTTAAAAATTTATATGGCTCAAAAAAATTAAAATTGAATCTCTGCCACTGATGATTATTCTTCTGCAGTTTTTCCATTGATTATATTGGTACTGATTTTCACCACTAAATACTAACCTTCCATATACAGAAAACAGTTGCTGCCTACAAGGTGAAAGAAAGGAGGAGCTTGATATGGGGATCACGACGCAGAAATATAAAGATCTTCACACTAGCCTAACAGAAAAGGAAAAGTAAGAGAGAGAGAGAGAGACCAGAGGAATTGATGCCAATCCAAAACTGACGGAGCTTAAGGTAAAGTGCAATGTCACTTGTTTTGGAGAAGGTGGAATGCTTTAAGTATTTGGGGTCAAAGGTGACGGTGGTTAGCAAAATAGAGACAGAGGTAAAATCTAGAGTAAATGAGGTAGGAAAGGTGCTAGGAGGAATGAATAAGATGTTTGGCTGTAAGTCACTTAGAATGGATGTAGAGAGGAAGTTGTACAAAGGAATAGCAGTGCCTACTGCACTGTATGGAGCGGAAACATGGAATATGGGAGAAACTGAAGGTTGAATGTAGTAGAGATGAGATGTCTGAGAAGCATGTGTGGTGTGACTCGAATGGACAGAGTCAGGAATGAGGTAGTGAGAAGGACAGGTGTCATGAGAGAGTTAGCAGGCCGTGCAGAACAGTGTGTAATATGATGGTTTGGACATGAGGAAAATAGAATGGTAAAGAGGATTGGGAGCTGAGAAGTGGGAGGTGTGAGGAGGAGAGGAAGGCCACAGAGGAGATGGATGGACACTGTGAATGGAGCTCTGAGTGGAAGAGGTATATCTGTGGAGCAAGGTGAGGTGATTGCTTGTGACAGAAACGAGTGGAGGAGGATGGTGAATGCGTGAAGAGTGGACGCAGCTTCAATGCCCTTGGGGGAGGGACCTGCATTGAGTGTGGCCCGTGGACCGGTTGGATGCGGGAGGGGGTGTTTGTCGTGTAGTGAAGTGGCAGGGGTAAACTAGCTTTTGCTGTTGGGCCTTGCTATGGAAGCAAACATAGCATGTAGTCCCACAAGATGTGGTTGTATGAGGGGAGGTTGCTCCCTCCTCCAACAGGGATTGGCGGGTTCTATGTTTAGGTATTTGTGTTTCGGAGGGTGTGCATGATGAGGCTACCTCCAGCATGGAGATGAAGGCCTGGTATATGTATGTATGAATGAGGCTCCAAACTTTTAAGGTCAACAATGCTTGAACAGACAAAACTGAAGTGCGGTGGATGTATAGTAGATGCCACGAGTATTGGAGTGCAGGGAGTCCGATGCCAACTGAAAACATAACATTCACTCGTGTGGGACATTGAACAATGATATTTTAGTGACCTTAGTACTGTGGTCCCAGATATGTCACATATTGTGCACCAATACTCTTGGGATCTAGTGTACAATATTAGGTAAACTGCATACAGGTAGTATCAATAATGCCAAGTATATTGCTTTAAAGCTGTTTATAACCCATATAGACAGAGTACAGGAGAAGTAATGACTTGTACAAGATCACATATTTCTACAGGTAAATACAGATACAGTACACATTATATACAACACTGATGACAGTTGGTGCCAGGCCTAGAAGATGCAGTTACAGCAAATACAGTACTAGTATTGGCCGACTGAAAATTTGTGTCAGTAAGAGGCAATTTTAAATTAGTACAAAATTAGAAGGCATGCTAAAGTACATCTAATTATATTTTACTTGTATATAAATAGCAAAGTTTAAAATCCTGATATGGTTATTTTTAATTTTCTAAAACATTCATATGAAACACTCCTCATCTCATTCAGGAAACATATATATTAATCCTATATATATGTCTGAACACATGACTTGTAGCAAACGTATAAAATCTACAATATGATGACGTGATTCATGACACTTGCTTCTCTCCTTGCTCTCGTGTCAAGCAAGATCGAAGCCTACCTGTGATATCTTTGGTTTATTGCAAGTCAAGGAAAGTACAGTATGGTGTATGCTTGTGTGTACAGTCATAGACAATAAGTTTCTCTGATCTTGGAACTAGTATAGGAAGGTTAAGCATTTTCTATAGTTGAAGACTGTATGAGTGAAAGATTGAATAATGTATAGTATTTTAAAAACTAATTTCACTGCCTTGTAAAACTGGATAGATGAGCAAAATTACTGTCTAGTTCTGTACACTTAGCAAGAAAAAAATGTCTCCCCCCCCCCCCCCCCCTCCCATACAGATGAATGGATATTGTCTAATTTCATGGTCCCTTAGTGGCGACCAGATCTTTTACTAGTCAAAATTACAAAAGAAGCATCTTAGCCGAGTACAACAGATTCTAAAGGTTTCATTCACTATGGTTATTAAATAAGTCACCACACCAACTATTTTATAACCAAGTACAGTAACGTGTTGTCCAATGTATGTTATCTTTTCTTTCACTCTTTTTGGTGTAGTGTTCAATTTGTTTTTGGTACATTTTCGCTGACTTAAAATGATCCTTAGTACATCTGGAGGGGTAGTTATAGTTGGGTAGAATGCATCTGTCTTGGTAGTTAGCCCTCCACTCAGTTCCAGCCATACCATTATAGTAGGAATCATGTCAGAGTATTAAGTTTCTATTGCAGAGGTTACAATTGGAATAATGTTTTCAGAATCCGTTTTGAACTTAGACACATTTATTGTAGTATATTAAGTGACATGAAAAAGTCCACCAGTGAAAAATTGTACTTATGGGACAGGTTATAGACTGTAGATGATTATTTCAAATACAATACAACACGTGTATTATCCTGTCTATAATGATTTGAATCTCCTGGAATATGGAAGGTTGCGTGGCTAGTTTGTTTCATAATGAGTATCTTGGATCCTCTTGGTGTCCTTTTAGAAGTTGCCAAAGTGGTGGATGTTGGGTTATGAGAGACATCAGCCTGGCATGGTGGTGTACAACGAGGGGGGCTTTACTCTGCGTATTTGTCAAGGTCATCGAAGGATTTCGTCTTGTGTGCCCTGGAAAATGAAGATAATCATTAAAAACCAGTCATATCATGTACACAGTATTATGAAATAAAAAGAACATGATTTTATGTAACATAAATTATAAGTGACTTCACATGAAGTACAATGCCACATTAACACCCTTTCCTCTCTTGGCAGAGAAGAGATGAAAAGAGAAGAATATGGTAGAATTTCATTTCTTCTATAGTGACTCATTCACTATACTTTCTCTTTATCTTTTCTCCTTCTATACCTTAATCAACATTGAGAGAGAGTTAAGAAATAAGGAAGGGAGGGAGTGTGGTTGTGGTTTGACAGGTCTGACGAGCAACGTTGTCACTCCTACACTTAGCTACCGTGAGGGTGGAAAGGGAATTATGGCTGCAACTGTACATCACCTCTTCTTGTATGGAGCTCGGCGGCCGACATGGAGAACGACTTTGCCAGAGCGGATGGATTTGAACATGGCGATGGCCTCGGCATGGCTAGCACCCGCCAGGCTTTCACCGTTCACGGCAAAAATTTCATCACCTGGTAAGAAAAAAGCGTCACTTTAGTAAAGGGTATATATAGAACAGAATATTGTACAATAATGGTGGCAGAGGTGAAGTGGAAACTCTACTACTGTAGTAAAGGAGTAGAATGAATAGATTTTATTAAGAGCAGAGTGAGGAAGGATTATACTTAGACATAACTTGCTGGTCTTACTCCAATAGTAAAAATATGTTTAGTTTAATTTAATTCAATAGGGGTTGACTAACTGAAGAATAGAAAACACTAACATGCTACATATTCATATCCCAAGGTTAAGGGTCATATGCAAGAACATCTTAGGTGTTGATGATGGATATTTTTTTGGGTGACATGAATGGGTAGGTTGGAAGTATAACTGACAAGTGGGGTGTAGTATATGAGAATGTTTAATTTCTGGTGGATATGTGTGCAGAGAGAGGGTTCCTATTGGACACCTTCAAGCACAAGATGATCCACAGGTACACTTGGAGGAGGAGGAGAGATCAAATGGGTTTGATAGACTATACAGTATGGCAGTAGATGAAAGGTTAAAAATGGCTGTGGTGATTGCTAAAGTTGTGAGGGGAATGGTAAGAATTAAGGCCCACATTAAGTGGGAACATGGCAGCAGATAGAGGGATGAAGAACAGAAGGGAAATGGGAGACTAATTAATATAGGATACAGGGAAAAATACAATAAGGTGGGTAAAGTACAAGGGGAGGCAAGGCTGGGAAAGGACATGGAAGTCAATGATGTGTGCTGAAGGGAGGTAAGAATGGGATTGCATGGTGGACAGATGAAGTAAGGGATGAGAATAAGCAACTCTTCTGGAGAGAGAAAAATGAAGGAGAGAAGAGAAACAAAGTCTGGTAGTGTGAGAATGAAAAGGGAGGATGGATTTATAGTGAGTGGAAGTGATGCAGTGAAAGGAGTGTGGAAAAGGCATTTCAACCTTTTGAAAAAGGAGGGGAGGGGATGGAGGCAGATGGGAGATGACAGGGTGTATACAGAGAACGAGGAAGCACCGTATTTTGTCAACGTACTGTTACTATACCATTATATATGCTATCAATGTTCTTGCATACAGCCCTAGCTCCTCTATATGGTTATTTTCTATAAACAAGAGATATGGCAGTTACTTACCTTCTTTAAGTGTGCCTTCATCTATGGCCTGGCCATTGGGGAAAATGGTCTTAATAAAGATGCCTATATTTCCCTTGGGGGAGTCACGACCCCCAACGATAGAGAATCCAAGCCCCTTCCTGCCGCGGCCCTTCTCGAAGAGTGCTGTGTGGAAGGAGAGGCTGAGGGACTTGGGGCGGCGGGGAAGTGTTGAAGACGAGGACGACACTGACCGCTGCCATCGGTACAGAGGCTGGGGGGAAAACAGACAAATGTAAAGAAAAGGAAAATGATTACTTGGTAAAATTGATTCAATCATAACTCTCACACATGTTAGAGTATATCAAACAATTCTGAGGGGCCAGGAGCATGTTTTTTCCTGCATTCACTCCCTTGACTATCCAAGTAACTGTGCTGTATACCCTTTTTATTCTTGGACAACAGAATATACCTGTCTAGGGGTGGTGGTGGTGGAAGAGGAGGCAGCAGAGGCCTGGGAAGAGGGTCGTTCATCAAACACACCGTCCTCCAGCAGGGGCAGCAGGCGACGACCCTCATCCTCTGCTGGGGGTTGAGGCGAGGTGGCTGCAGTGGGAAGGAAAACTAGGTGAAGAAACAAAATATTTTAACATTAACTTGATACTGTAGTGATAGGAGTCCTTGGCTAGATTTATATCTGTATGATTCAATACTAATTACCTATACTAAATAAATCTTATATGCTACTGTACTTGATAATTACTGAAGTAAATAAAATGATAAATCTCCAAGCTCTTCTTGAATTACATACAACTAGCCTGAGGGGTGATTGATAATTATATCATATAATGATAAGTATATATTATAATATATGCTTAGAATAATGTGTGATAAAACTATTACATAATGTCCTCTTGAGGGTCTGAGGATGTTGCTAAAAGAAAAAATAACCCATATAACTCAGATTATCTCTTTCTCTAACCTATATGATTCAGATTATCTCTTTCTATGAGTCTGTGTCGCATGATATTAGTAGCCTAGTATCGTACAAGGAAGCTATTATAATAGTATTGGCAGATATTTTTGTTGTACATAAAAACAACTCACCAGAGGATGCGTCTGAGGTAGTGCGAACCATGATGGCTGTCACTACTCCTTCCTCCCGCCCCTTCTTCCGTCTCCTTGCCTCCCTCCCTGGTCGCTGAAGGTGCAGGTCAAGAAGCTCCTTATTACATGTTTGGTGGTCTGGGTGTAACTCAGTATGATCTCTGATGCAAGTCAAGTGGTCTGGGTGTGTCAAGTCAGGATGATCTCTGCCACATGTCAAGTGGTCAGAATGGAGTTCAGGTTGCTCTCCTATGCAGGTTCTTTCAATGTCAGGGTGTTGTAGATCAGGAGGATCTCTGTTGCAGGCTAGGTGAAGGTCAGGATAGAGGTCAGGCAGGTTCTGAGAGATTGTATTGTGGTGGTGTTGGTGGTCGCAGCAGGGCAAGGTGTGGAGGTCCCGCAGGCTGGTTCGATGCTGTTGCTGCAGGTCATGGAGTTCCCTGGCACTGCAGGTTTGATGCACGTCCAGGTGTAGGTCCCTGGTGCTGCAGGATCGATGGTGCAGGTCAGGAAGGTTGGGCAGTTCCCTGGAAAAGGACCTGCCACAACATTTTAAATCATGCTGTACCTCCCTCACCCTCCTCCTCCTCCTCAGCTGGCAGCATTCATCTTCCAGGTCATCCTGCAAGTCTTCTTCATCTTCTCCAGGTCTGAGTGCCAAACTATCACCCAGAGACACATCATCATCGTCATCGTCATCTAAATCATCATCTGTGCGCGAATCCACCCGGGTATCCACTCTGGAATCAACCCGTCCGCTAGCCAGTGATGCCACATCAAAGTCTGAATACAAAGACTCGAGGGTCTGCTGTTGTTGTTGGTCGGAAAGGGCATGGAGGAGCTGCTGTTGGTGGTCGTGGTCTGGGTCCCTAGCTACCACAATGTCCACCTCAAGGGGCGTGTGGCGCAGGATGTGGCGGGCCTCCTCCAGGGACACTCCTCGCAGGCGTTTCCCATTCACGTTAATGATCTCGTCACCTACCCTCAGGCGGCCATCCCTGGGAAAGCAGAAAAGAGAAGTTAGTAATGCATGAAGGAAGTACTTAGGTTTAAACATACGGCAGATGTGAGGCAAGGTTTGAGAAAATGTAATGAGAAAGGCAAGGTTAGGAACAGCAGAGGAAAGAGACCAGAAAAAGTATGGCACAAACTTTGGAAACACTCCATAAATGGTAGTGTTGCGGTTTTCTTTTTCAAAGTTATGGAGAAGGAAGTGAAGTGTGAAGCTGCATGAACAGTTGAATCATGTAAGAATAAAGAAAGTGGCAGAGAAATCCGAATTGTGGCTCTGAAGTAGATTAAATCTGACGGAGTGGAAAACTACAGGTCAGAAAATAAGTGAGGCAGAGATGTGAAAAGTGGAGAGGGATAGAAGTGGAAGAAGAGAGGTTGGTTGGGGTGATGAGAAAGTAAGATAACTAGAATGCTTCCCTTTAAGTAATTAGCTAAAGAAAAATACTGCACTTAAGTAGCCATTGTTAAACGGTTGATTTCACCAGACGCCTTAGTTAATATCCCTGGACTCTGGTGGTCACAAGTATCTTGAAATTGGCAGGTGAAAGTAAAGGAATTAACATAAAACACTCACACATAATTACGGAAGTATGAACACTGGGACACATACATACATTACATGAAATATTCACCTACAAACACAAACCCACTCAATTTCTGGAAGTGGCCAACATTAACCTGTTTACATATGTACTAAATGTGTGAATCTGCCCTTACTCTACACACACACACACACACACACACACACACACACACACACACACACACACACACAGATTACCACTTTCCCACCACGAACTCCCACGGTCACATTAAACCAAGTGTCTTCATACCCTGGCTGTCATTTGTAGAGGGATGGCTTTAGGAGAAAGAAAACATTTATCAGCATTAGGCTATACACAATTATGCGAGTGAGAGAGATTGAATGGAATAATAATACTGTCTGTGTAGAGGCAAGATTAAAATATGTAACACAAGCAGAGACAGCATAAATAAATGAACAATTTCTACGACCATGAGGGCCTTGTTAGATAGAGATAAATGGATGAAGCAATCCGGGGTAAGTAGGAGAGGAACTTCATCTACACCCGGTGACGCAACAAGGAAAAGTGTGGTGATGGAGGTGGATATGGTGGTGGCAGTGAGGGTGGAAAGTATAGTGGTGTTGGTGGAAGGTTTATTAAGAGATGGTGGAGGAGAGTTTATAAAGAGATGGTAGTGGTGGAGGAGAGTTTATAAAGAGATGGTAGTGGTGGAGGAGAGTTTATTTAGAGATGGTGATTGTGATGGTGGTGGTGAATTGACTAAATTAAGAGACGGTAGTGATGATGGAGGTGGAATTAGTGGAGATGGTCGCGAAGGTGGGGGTGGAGATGGTTGGTAGTTTGTTAGCGGTTGTGGTTAGGGAAGCCTGTATGCATGACGGGAAGAGGAGAGAGGATACGTCATAACCCAACAACTTTATGCACGTATAATGTACAGGAAGTGGGTTAAGAAGGCCTACATCATATACACATTCACGAGGCATGATGTTGACACTCCTCGCCGGGGTGATGGGGGTGTGTGAGGGGTGATGGTGTGAGTAGATGAGAAGGGGGGGGGGGCTGAATTGCACATCTACAGTCACTGTCAAAAAGTCCTCTGGCCTTTAATTTCTGACTGTAAGCTCATGAGTCCCACCTACACAGCGTCGTCGTGAATGAAAAATGCTACCACGAATGAATGGAATCTGGAGTTTACTGTTGATCACTGTTGAATGTTCAGTAGCCAGAAGAGTGAGTGAGTTGAGTGGTGCTCGGTGCGTATAGTAAGTAAGGATAAATGAGTCTGAATGTTCAATCTGTGTAGTCGCGAGAGGAAACGAGTAACAGAAAGACGAATGAGTGAGTGAGTGAGTGAATGAGGGGTGCTCAGTACGTATAGCAAGTAAGGAAGAATGAGTAGGCAAATGTTCAATCTGTGTAGTAACGAGAGAGGAAACTAGTGACATGAGAAAGAAGAGTGAGTGAGTGAGTTGAGTGTTCAGTGTGTGTAGCGAGGCGAGTGATGGTGGGAGAGAAGCAGGCAGGAAGGGGCCTGGTACTGTACCGTGCAAGACTGTCCCATCCTGCTCTGTGTAACATAACGTAACGTCACGGCGTGGTTGGTTGGTTGCCTGGCGAATCTAATGCCAACTTGGGTAATAGTGGTGTTAGGAGGAGCCACGGAGGCGCTTCTAATAACAATATTAACATGGTACTGAGGAGGACGAGAATGTTGTGGGTTTGAAAGGGGAAGTGAATGTGAGCGAGAGTGCCCGACTTAATTCTCTTGGCACTGTCTTTCAATCTGCTTTTCAGATATCTACATTGTATTTTTCTTTTCCTATGCCTCCACTTTTCAAAAAATAGGAATGGGATGATAACGATGAGAACGACGATGATGATGATGATGATGAAAATGGGGAGGATTCTAATAACAATGATAATGACGCTATGAAAATTATATAACATGACACCGTAGTTTTACTTGGTCTCACACACACACACACACACACACACACACACACACACACACACACACACACACACACACACACACACACACACACACACACACACACACACACACACACACACACACACACACACACACACACACACACACACACACACACACACACACACACACACACACACACACACACACACACACACACACACACACACACACACACACACACACACACACACACACACACACACACACACACACACACACACACACACACACACACACACACACACACACACACACACACACACACACACACACACACACACACACACACACACACACACACACACACACACACACACACACACACACACACACACACACACACACACACACACACACACACACACACACACACACACACACACACACACACACACACACACACACACACACACACACACACACACACACACACACACACACACACACACACACACACACACACACACACACACACACACACACACACACACACACACACACACACACACACACACACACACACACACACACACACACACACACACACACACACACACACACACACACACACACACACACACACACACACACACACACACACACACACACACACACACACACACACACACACACACACACACACACACACACACACACACACACACACACACACACACACACACACACACACACACACACACACACACACACACACACACACACACACACACACACACACACACACACACACACACACACACACACACACACACACACACACACACACACACACACACACACACACACACACACACACACACACACACACACACACACACACACACACACACACACACACACACACACACACACACACACACACACACACACACACACACACACACACACACACACACACACACACACACACACACACACACACACACACACACACACACACACACACACACCTCCAAGTACTCGCATTACAACAAATGAAAGAAAACCACAAACAACGTGAGAGAAAATGCAAGTTGTATTGTTGAGGCGTGAAGAAATGTGAGTGTTTGGACCAATTATAAGCCCTGGGAATCACATGACACCTGACTGGCACTGACTCCCCCCCCCCCCCTACTCCAACAACACTACCACTGTACAGGCCACACTCCATTACACCCCCACCCCCAACCTCCCATCCCCTACCCACACCAGCAAGGGACATGAGGGTAGCATCTGTCTTTCTCTAACTCTCTCATGTTTTCAAGCAGTATACGTATAAACTCCAAAAAGTGAAGGTATGTACGTTGCTGTCGAGTTATTTGTGTTGTCTCTGTGTCTGGGTTGTGAGTGAAAAGCCCCACCCACACCACACCTCCAATTAAGTCGGGGAAAAAGGTAAAACGAGGTGAAACTTTCCTAGCCAAGGTTAAGGTTGAAACGAGAAGCCTTGACCAACCTAGAGGAGGAGGTGAAGAAAGAGGAAAAAGATGACGAGGAGAAGAATAAAGAAGAGGGGGGAAGAAGAAAGAAGAGGGGGGAAGAGAAGAAAAGTAGAAGGAAGGGGGATGCGAAAGTTATCTATTCATATATTTCTTCTGCCTGTTTGTTAGTCATTTTTTTTTAATACACTTTCAATCATTTTACGCCTGGGGAATATATACGCTTTCAAGTCATTAACGCAAACGAGAACTTCTGATGGTGCGAGTAAACGGAACTGGTCAGAAGGCGTTAGAAAACAACACTAGAGGAGGAGGGGAAGAGAGAAATGGGGAGGAGAAGAAGAAAGAGGGGGGAGGGAGGAGAAGAAAGAGGGGGGAGGGAGGAGAAGAAGAGAGAGGTGGGAAGAGAGGAGGGAGGAGAAGAGAGAGATGGAAAGAGAGATGGGAGGAAAAGAGAGAGAAGAGAGAGATGGGAGGAGAGGAGGGAGGAGAAGAGAGAGATGGGAGAAGAAGAGAGAGGAGGGCGAAGAAGAGAGGAGGAAGTTATCTATAATAGTCATACATTTCTTCTGTCTGGTCGTCTATTTTTACACACTTTCAATTGATTTGTTGCTTCTTCAGGTACAAAGCAGAAAAAGTAATAACAAAACACAAGTCAGTGAAAGTTCCCTCTCGAGTTAGTATTTTGAGCATCAGAACGTGAAAAGAATGGACGGGAAACTGCAAAAACACACAATATAAATACTAACATCAGTGTGTGTGTGTGTGTTTAGGTTTACGTTTACCTCTGTAAGAAATTGCATACAGATGATGATGCGAGTGTAACGGTAACAAAACAATAAGATGCACCAATGAAACCCAGTCAAGCAGTCAGACATTGAAGGCCTTATTATTGTTGTTGTTGTTTTGCATGAGGTGGGAAAGTCACTGAAAACACTAATCATACAACAATGTGAGAATTATTGTTTTTTTTTTTTTTTTTTTTTTTTTTTTTTACGCCTCTCCTGATCCCAAAAACAAGAGTTGGTTGTTGCTGCACCGCTTCCAAACACAAATAATTAATTCTTGTTGGAAAAGTCTGCCTATAAAACCATTGCAAACCAAGACAGTGTTATAATTTCGACCACATCTGCCTGTAAAATTTCTACTTATATACTCTACTATATTAATTTTCCTCAATATATACAGTACAGGAGAACTATAGTTATGTCCTAAATAGATGAGTAACACTAAAACTAATAATATCTTCACCATAACACTAAAACTAATCATATCTTCACCATAACCGACATCATTATAATCTTACTGTTTCCACAACCAATATTTTCAATCATAAAGCAACACTACAAAACTCCATAGACTCCCTGTACAAGTTGGAAAGTGTACAGTACACGTACAGTCCTTCAACCAACAAACACTCGCTGCTCGACAATAAACAAGTGGAAAGTGGCGTAATTACCGAAACAACCTCGTTATAATTATTGTTAACCCCCCTGGTGACGTCTCAGTTGGCTCTTTAATTTTCAAGGTTGACTCATTCCATTTTATATTTCATTATGACAAAGGAAAAAATAAATTATTCTATTGTCCCTCTCCCCCCCCCCCCCCCTCTCCCACCTTCCGTTCTGAGTTTACACTATCTATAACTACTTGTATATGGATACCGAATATATTATAAAAGGGGCATTCGGTAACCTCAAAGCTTCACCAATAATAAATAAATAAATAATAATTTCCGACATTACCAGGTTCATTTCTGAGGCCAGCCACAAAGAATTTAAATAAGAGGGTATGTTCTGCAAGCCTCGCCTCGCTCCAAGGCATTCATTGCTCTATTCACTCCCTTTATCTTGAACTGAAAGCTTAAAACATAATTACGGGTAAATATGTGTGTGTGTGTGTGTGTGTGTGTGTAAGTGTGAGGTTTATTATCCCCAACCCACAACCTACCCACGAACTTGTGTCATTCTATTCTCTCTCCTAACACTAACACGTAACTTCCTACCCATCATTATTTATCTAACTAATCTCAAGTCCTGTTCTATCCCTTATTCTATTCACCAAACTAAGAGTACAGTCACGAGCACTAATAAGTATACAGCTTTGGTTGAAGCTTTGAACAGTCCAATTCACCAACGAACTAATTCCAATGGAGATCTTACTGTGTATTTATTTACTTACCGTCTCTAGGTATTAGCAGCACACCAGCTGAATACTTATTATACATACATTCCTCTACCTCTCATCCTCTTCTAGCCAGCCTCTTCTATCAACACTCATGCACCTAACCCGCTACCCCACATGGACAGCGAACCATGACCCTGACGGCAGCAGCTGAGCCAAGGCCGCCACACACACACACACACACACAGACGGTAGCAAGCTGTTTGTAAACAAGACTAGCCTGCGAGCCACCTCCCCCCACCACCACCAAGTATCAAAAGGCTGGTTAGTAAGGAACCCCCGGGCTACGTTTTCTCTTCTCCTGATGTTTGTTCGTCCTTACTTCATCTTTTTTTTTTTACTCTGATGCGAATGGATATTATATTTTTGTTGGTCGATTGATTAATTGATAGATTGTTTTTTTTTTTATGATATTTATGTTATGAATGGTTAGACAGAAAACAGTGAGAAGATTGATTGATGATTTGCGATAACAGAGTAACACACGAATCGATATGTATTTTGTTTATCCCAAAGATGATTGATTGATTGATTGATTGATTACTCACGATACAGTCACGCTCAATAGCCCTGCAACATCATCTTCGAATGGAACTGCCTCCAAACATGACTCAAGGAACCTATTAATAGTAGTCTTTAATATTGGTTCATAAGATTAACTCAAATGACTCACTTACATTGGTCGTGATATACTTAAATAAATAGTTTTTAGTGGATTAGAAGCCCTCTCTATTTATTTACCGACGACAGCAGAACCCCATTAAGAGGATAGTATACTTTTGATAGATTGGAGTGCCTCGATTCCTCCAAAGTATGCCAGGAAACATACCCAGATGAAGAAAAATAATGGTATCCTGTTGCCTGGAATAGTTTGGAGGAATAATTTGGTTCAGATTTACCACCCAAAACAAAGTGCTATATACCCCTTTAAGGTGAAAATTTCTTGTTGGTGAAGGTCTCTATATTTCTCCAACTATGCCAGGAACCAGACGCCCTCAATGGTAGCAATAAGGGATCTGTTTCGTGGCATAGTTTGGAGGAATCAGAGACCTTCCAATTCACTAACAAGATATATAATCCCTTCTTAACACTCCAAATAAATCGTGGGTTTAGGAGATTATGAGTGGAGGGAAGCTGTACCGTCTGAAAATAATGTGTCTGTCTGTTTCTCTCCTTCCCCAGGCCAAGGAAGTAATAATAAATAATAATAATAATAATCTCAGGTGTTGTTGTGTTTCTGGGTTGACCTTGCATGGATGTTCAGAATTGCAATCATTTCAGGTTGTGTTTTTAGGAGGAGTGGGTGTCGTGCAGGGAAAGGTGAAGTAGGGAGGTGGGAAGGAAATAAAGGGGGGAGGGGGGGAGGAAAAGTGAGGAAACGAAAAAGGGAGGGAGTACAGGAAGGATAAGGGAGGTAGGAAGGATAAGGGAGGTAGGAAGGATAAGGGAGGGAAGGAAGGATAAGGGGGAGGAAGGAAGGAAGAAGGAAAAGCGAGGGAAGAAAGGAGGAATATGGGAGGCAAGAAAGGAAGTATAAGGGAGGGAAGGCAGGAAGGATAAGGGAGGGAGAAAGAGAGGGAGTGAAAAGAGAAGAACAAAGAGGAGAGGACTGAAGAGGGAAGAGGAAACCGAAAGCAAAAAGAAATGAGAGCCAGAGAGAGAGCGAGGGTAGTGAGTACAGCCGGAGGGAGGAAGGGAGAGAAGGAGGGAGGAAGGGAGAGGAGGAGGAATATATGGTTAGCTAGGGAGTGGGGGTGCTTAGAAGGGGCAAAGGGGAGAAGTGGGGGTGAGGAAGTGGAAAACTAAATGATAAGGAGGGGAGGAAGGAAGAAGGACGAAAGAGAGTTCAATGGAGAAAAAGGAAATTATGAATGAAGGAGAAAATGAGAGACAGGGAAGAAAACGAAGGGAGTAGAAGGGAAATGGGGGGAAAACAGACTAGATTGAAAAAAAAGAAGCAATGAAGAAAAAAAAAGAAATAGTGGATAGTCTGCAGAGATAGTAACAAAACAGACATACTAAAAAAAAGAATTAAATATGAGAGTTACGAAGCAGGGAAAAAACTGGGAAAGAATAGTAAAGAAAGACGGGAATAATGAAGGGATAAACTGGAGAGGAAAAGGGGGGGAGGGAAGGGGGATAAGGGAAAAAGGGGGGGAGGAAAAGGAGGGGGGGGAGGAAAATGAGGGGGGGGAGGAAAAGGAGGGGGGGGGAGGAAAAGGAGGGGGGAGAGGAAAAGGGGAGGGGGAGGGGGATATAGGGAAAAAGGGAGGGGCGTGGAAAAGGGGGGGTGGGAGAGGAGAAACAAGGAAGGAAAAAGAGGAAAAGGGGGAGGGGGAAAAGGAAAAAGAGTAGAAGGGATGAAAAAAGAGAGAGGGTGGGAATATGGATAGGGGAGTGGAAAAAGGAGAGAGGAGGGAGGGTGAAGAAGAGAGATTGGGAGGGGGGAGTGAGAGAAGGAATGACGACTGAATATCTAGGCCAAGGATAGAAAGAATGTGTGTGTGTGTGTGTGTGTGTGTGTGTGTGTGTGTTGTGTGTGAAGGAAGGAAGGAAAGAATGAGTGAGTGAGTGAGTGAGTGTGTGTGTAAATGAGTGAGTGTATATGTGTGTGTGTAAATGAGTGAGTGTATATGTGTGTGTGTGTGTGTGTGTGTGTGTGAAAGAGGCGGAAAGACGGATGTGTACAGAAGAGTGCGTGAAAGATGCAAGGTTTTGTGTACTCATAAACAGGTAAATAAGTCAATGTTTACACGAGGCCTTAAACACAGTGCTTGCAAATTCATCCGTGTGTGTGTGTGAATGAGTATGTGAGTGAGTGAGTGAGTGAGTGTGTGAATAAGTATGTATGTGTGTGTGTGTGTGTGTGTGTGTGTGTGTGTGGTGTGTGTGTGTATTTGTTTTGTTTGTTTGTTTGTTTGTTTGTTTGTTTGTTTGTTTGTTTGTGTGTGTGTGTGTGTGGTGTGTGTGTGTGTGTGTGTGTGTGTGTGTGTGTGTGCGTGTGAATGAGTATGTGTGTGTGAATGAGTGAGTGTGTGAATAAATATGTTTGTGTGCGTGTGAATGAGTATGTTTGAGTGTGTGAATAAGTATGTTTGTGTGTGAATGAGTGAGTGAATGAATGAAAGTATGTGTGTGTGTGTATGTGTGTGTTACGAGAGCTTGCGTGTATGAGTAACTGACGAGCATTTAACCTAACTTTACCATTATTTTTTTTGTGTGTGTGAAAAAACGTGTGTAGAGTGAGGACAGAGAGACAGGACGGACTGAGGGAGGTACAGGTGCGTGAGAATGGAGGTGTGTGTTTTTATGGGATGGTTAACTGGAAAACACACAACCGGGTAATTATATACATACATACATAGAGGGGTGACAACAGGTGCGACTATATAGACACACACACACACACACACACACACACACACACACACACACACACACACACACACACACACACACACACACACACACACACACACACACACACACAGATGATTATATATTCTGTATTTAGACAGGGGTGACAACAAATGTGCCTATACACACACACACACACTTGTACTGTATTTACTCTCTCTCTCTCTCTCTCTCTCTCTCTCTCTCTCTCTCTCTCTTCTCTCTCTCTCTCTCTCTCTCTCTCATTGCCTTCATTTCGCTAACTCACCATACTTATTTCATCACTTTCCACACCATCTTTTTCATTTTAACACCTCACTTCACCACCCTCTTATCACCAACTCTCATTTAACTTTTCATGTACTCACTTCACTCCTTCACTGTCATTTTAACTCAGACACTCTTCACAAACTCTATCTCGTGTCACAAACTCATTTCACTTCAATACCAGTAACTCATTTCATTTCCCCCAGTCACACAAAACACAACACAACGCAACAAACAAACAAACAACACACCACAACAACAACACAAAAATAAGACGAGATGGAAGAAGAGGAATGAACGACAGAACATAATATAAAATGCTTCATCTCCCTCCTCCCTCTTTCTCCTCGTGTCTGTGTATTGGTGTTCCCAGTTTAGAATCCCGCCTGGGTTTACGACGACTCCACGTAATTAATGTAAGAGGACTCCAGGGACCCGTACGTATAGAGGGGGAAGGCAGGCAGGCAGGCAGGTCGTTTGTTGTTGACTGTCCACCATTACAACATTACTGCACACTGGGAAATGGTAGTGAAGATATGTATATACAGTAGAATTATATAATGTGTATCCTATCTTAAGTGTAATGTAAATATCAATACGAATACAAAATTGGGTAGGGATTTAGGGGTTTATAAGAAAACTAAGAGAGATACACAGGAGAGAAAGAAGGAGAGGGTGAAGGTAATCAGAAAGGAGGAAGGAGGAGGAGGAGAGAGGAGGGGAGAAGAAAGAAAGAGGAGGGGAGAAGAAAGAGAGAGGAGGGGAGAAGAAAGAGAGGAGGAGGGGGAGGAGAGAGAGAGGAGGGGAAGAGGAGAGAGAGAGGAGGGAAGGAGGAGAGGAGAAGGAGAGAGAGGAGGAGGGATGTGAAGGGAGACACAAGAAGGGTATTGAGACGAGAGGAGGGAGGGAGAGAGGGAAGGACTGGGAGAGGTAATAGAGGAGAGAGAGAGAGAGAGAGAGGGGAAGCTAATTGGGTGAGATGAGAGAAATGGTTAGAGAAAAAAGATTGAGCGTGAGGTGAAGGACTGGTAGAGAGAGAGAGAGAGAGCAAATGAAGGGAGGGAGAGAAAAGGGGAAGAGATGAAAGAGGGGAAAGAGAAGGGTGTGAAAGAGAGAAACGGAGGAAAAGGGATGAGAGAGTGATAGTAAAACAAGTGAGAGGAGGAGAGATGAGACACCGAGCAAAACAGATGAGAGAAAAGAAAAAAAGAGGAGAGAGGAAAGAAGAAAAGAGGAAGAGGGAAAAAGATATGAACGTGGGAGATGAAAGCACAAAAGAAAGATGATTATGAAGGAAGGACACGAAGGAGGAAAAGAAAGACGAGGATTAGGAGGTATGTAGGAGGTCAGAGAGATCGAGGAGGGAGGGAAGGAGAGGGAGGGAGAGAAAGGGGAGGGAGAGAAAGGGAGGGAGAGAAAGGGAGGGAGAGAAAGGGAGAGGGAGTGGAGGGAGGGAGTGGGAAGAGAGAAAGGGAGAGAGGGGAAGAAGGAGGGAAAGGGAGAGAGAGAAGAAAAGGGAGGGAGAGTGGGGAAGAGAAGGGGGGAGGGCATGGAGAGGAAAGGCTCAGAGGGAGGGAGAGACTGAGAGAAAGTGAGAAAAGAAGGAGAAGAAAAGAGATGGAAGGGCAAGGAGGGGGAAAGGAGGGAGGAGAGAGTGATGGAGAAGGACAGGGTCAGAGGGAGGGAGGGAGTGAGAGAAAGGAGGGAAGGTAATGAAAATAGAGGGTTTCCTGCTTGTGTAATTTCCTTGTCCTTCATCTGTCCTCTCTCCTTACTCCATTAGCTCTCTCAACCTTATATACCTAATCTATCTATCTATCTAATCTGTCTCCTCTCCTTACTCCATTACCTCTCTCAACCACTCAACTTCACTTTATCTATCGTCCTGTTCATCCCTCCATCTATCTATCCATCTGTCCTCTCTCTTTGCAACATTCTACTTCAATTTATCTATCATCCTGCTCATCCTTCCATCTATCTATCTATTTATTTATCTATCCCCTCTCCTTACTCCATTATCCCTCTCAATTTTATCTACCGTCCTGTTCATCCCTCCATACATCCATCTATCTTTCTATCAATATCTATCTGTCTGTCTGTCTGTCAGTTAACCTATCCACACATCTATCTCATTATTTATTTGTGTGTCTGTCTGTCATCCATCTATCTATTTTTCCTCAGCCTTCTATCCACCTACCAATTTCTCCTGTCATCTAAGTTTTGTCTATTTCAATGTCTGTCGTCTTCATGGCTCTTACTTTATTTTAGTGCATATTTTGTCAGTATCTTTATCTCCTTGTGTTCTCTTTCTTTACTTTTATCTACTTTTCCCCATTTTTTTTTTTTTTTTACTTTTACTCATTACTTTTCCTCCATTCTCCTGTTTATCATTCCCTTACCTCCATCTACCTTTCGTCTTTACCTTTTCCATTCTTCCCAGGCTTTTATTTTTTTTCCGATTCCTCTATACCGTCCTTCCAATTCTCAATAAATATAATTATCATAACCATTTGCCATCATCATCATCACTACCATCACCATCATTATCTGCCTCATACTTTTATTTCACCTATTTTTCATCGCTATCTCTCTCAGTTATTTAGTAAATGTGTCCTCTCTCTCTCTCTCTCTCTCTCTCTCTCTACCTCGCTCTCTCTCTCTCTCTCGTCTCTCTCTCTCTCTCTCTCTCTCTCTCTCCTCCTTATATTAGTTCTTCCCTTTTTTTTCCTTCCGTTATCTCCTTTCTACTCCATCCCCAACCCCCCCCTACTCCCCTCCACCTCCCCCTATCCCTCCCTCACCCTTCTCCCACTCTATCCCAACACACACACACACACACACACACACACACACACACACAGCCTCAGGACATCCCCTAACCTTGTCAACGTCAGTCATCACCTTCACAACAACAACAACAACAACAACTACAACTACTACTACTGCTACTCTTTACTACTAAGGTCACAATTAACACAACGCCAGACAACAAGCACAAATATACAATAACAACAACAGCAAAAGCAAGAACATACACAACAAACTAAAAAAAAATAATAATAATAATAATAATAATATCGTCATTATACCACCAAAATACACAAAACACAACAACAACAACAACAACAACAAAAGGACACGGTCAAAATAATTATCACCACACTTTCTTTTTTCTTTTTTTTTCCAGAACGGCAATCAAAAGCTAACAAGCAGACTTATTTCTGTTTTTTATTTTGGAGTGAGAGAGAGAGATGTTTACCCAAGAGATGGACAACAGGTGTTCATCAGGGTGTACAGGTGGACAGTCTTAATTGTTGTGGTGGTGGTAGTGTTGGGTTATTTTTGTTCTCTTTCTCTTTTTTCTGTTTGTCTGTCTGTCCCTTCCTTGATCCCTGTCTGTCTGTCCCTTCCTTGATCCCCTGTCTGTCTACTGTCTGTCTGTTTGTCGCTTCTTTGATCCCTGTCTGTCTGTTGTCCCTTCCTTGATCCCAGTCTGTCTACTGTCTGTCTGTCTGTTCTTCCCCTGTCTCTTTCATTGTGTTCTTATTTTATGTTTGTCTGTTTTCTTTCTTGTTTCTCTCTATATAGTTTCTTCTCTCTTTCTGTGTCTCCATCTTTTTCTTTCTCATTTCTATTCCTGCACCTGCCTTTCTTTTTCTATCTTTTTCCCCACTACTATTTCATATCTACAGCATATCTCTTTCTGTCCTACACTCACCTTTCACCTCTTTCTTTACACCAATATTCTCTACCTTTCCAGTCCCTATCCTGGCACTTCCACTTTTCTTCTCACTCCACATCACTTCAATCATTCTTACCATTCCATCTCTTACCTCTTCCCCCGTTTCCTTTCATCTCCTTCCTTCCTGCGTCCTTCCTCCACATCATCCCATCCCTACCTCACTCCACCTCCTTCCTTCCTTCTTTCCCGTTCCCTTCACCTCCCTACCTCCTCCCATCGTCCTCATCCACGTCACCCCATCCCTATACAGTCTACCCACCCCACCACCCAGGTAGTATCTGCCACCTGCCCTGTCTCAACCGTTCAGTGATTGGTGCCTCTCCTGACCATCCCTCATGCCCTCCCTCCTACCATCCCTCATGCCCTCATCTCCTACCATCCCTCCCTGCCCTCCCATCCTTCTTCCATCCCCCCACACCATCCCTCCCTGCCTCCCATTATTTTTCCATCCCCCACACCATCCTTCCTGACCTCCCATCATTCTTTCATCCCCCCACACCATCCCCTCTCTCCCGCCCTCCCAAGTCTGCCATTCATCCCTTTCCCTCTTACCTCACTCGTCCCTTAACCTTCACCTTCCCTTTGATCTCCTCGTCTAACTTCTCCTCCCTTGCCTTTCCCCCTCCCCTGCATGCCATCACTTCCCTTACCCTGCTATCAAATTTCCCTACCTTCTCCCTGCTTCCTTTTACGTTCTTTCTTTTCCTCTTTCTTTGCATGTGTTGTCCCCTCTTCCTTACTCTTCTGCTTCTCCTCCCTTCATGCCTCCTTCACCTTGTCTTTCTAACTCCTCTATCTCTACCAATGCCATTATTTCCTTCCATCCTCCTTATACCACTTTTTCCCTCACTCTATTCTCTCCTCCCTTCATTTCCTCTATTCCATCCTTCTCTTTTCTTCCACCCATTCATCTATTCTTCCATCTCCTACACCCTCCACCAACCAATACATACCCCATCTTTCCTTCCCTGTGTTTTCTCCTCTCTTTTTCTTCCCCTTTCTCTATTCTAACCCTCTCTTCTCCCTCCCTGTGTTCTCTCCTCTCTTCTTCTTCCCCTTACCTCTTTCTAACCTTCTCTTCCTCTACCCATTGTCCCCCTATTCCTCCTCATTCCCCTTCCTCTATCTAAACCCTCTCTTCCTCTACCCATGTTCCCACTATTCCCCTACCTCCGTCCCCCAGCCTGCGTCTCACGGTCATCCAGTCACAGACCACCAACCAATCCACACTTCCATTATCCACCTGTCCATATCTCTGACGTGGGAGTGAGAGTGTGTGCGTGTCATCATGTGTGTGTGTGCTGTGTCATCGTGTGTGTGTGTGTGTGTGTGTGTGTGTGGTGTGTGTGTGTGTGTGTGTGTTGTGTGTGTGTGTGTGTGGTTGTGTGTCAGTACACGTTACCTTTTGTGTATGTGTGTCTATGTATGTACCCCACGCGTATGTTTGTATTTACCTTAACCATATCCGTGTGTGTGTGTGTATCATCGTGTGTGTGTGTGTGTGTGTGTGTGTGTGTGTGTGTGTGTGTGTGTGTGTGTGTGTGTGTGTGTGTGTGTGTGTGTATTAAGAGAGACACCACCATGCACCCACCACCATATGGCTCGCTGTTGACTACATTTTCTACAGGGTAATAATAATAATAATCGCTAGCCATCCTCACCACCAACAACAAAAGTAAAACAAAAATATATATATATATAAAAGGACAAAAACCTCTTTCCGGATACTGTCATGGCTTAAAATAATACTCTATACCGCTATGGAAATATTTTTTTTGAAGAGTACTGTACAGCTCACCATTTTATTTGGGCTTTTTATTATGTGTACAGTTGCTAAGAAAGGTTTGTGGCAAGTGTTAAATTTTTGTCTTTGGTCTCTCTCTCTCTCTCTCTCTCTCTCTCTCTCTCTTCTCTCTCTCAGAAGTGTATGTGGCAAGTGTTTATTGTCTTTGCTTTTGCTCTCCTCTCTCTCCTCTCTCTCTCTCTCTCTCTCTCTCTCTCTCTCTCTCTAAGAAAAGTATGTGTCAAGTGTTTATTCTCTCTCTCTCACTCTCTCTCTCTCTCTCTCTCTCTCCTCTCTCTCTCTCTCTCTCTCTTCATCGTCTCTCTCTCTCTCCCCAATAACACGGCAGCCAGCAGGGTGTGTCTAGTTTGGTCCCACTAGGATGTAATTAGGAAGCAAGTGGCGAGGTTAAGTTTGGTGGTGGTGGTGGTGGTAAAGAAAAGGTGGTGGTGATGGTGGTGGAGGGGTGAGGTGGAGAAGATTGTGGCAGTGTTAGTGGTGGTGGTGGAGAAGATTGTGTCGGTGTTAGTGGTGATGGTGGTGGGGTGAGGTGGAGATGATTGTGGTAGTGTTAGTGGTGGTGGGTGGTGGAGGGGTGAGTTGATGATGATTGTGGCGGTGTTGGTGGTGGTGGTGATGGAGGTGGAGATGGTAGTGGTGGTGGTGGTGGAGGGAAAGAAATGTGGTGGTGATGGTGTGGAGGGGTGAGGTGGAGGAGAAGGCTGTGGCGGTGTTAGTGGTGGTGATGAGGAGACTGTGATGTTGGAGGGGATAGAGGTAAAGGAATAGGTAGTGGTGGTGAGAAGGTGGTGGTGGTGATAGTGATGGAGGTAATGGTGGTGGTGGTGGAGGTAGCGAGTTGGATGGAGGTAGTGGTTGTGTGACAAGGGTGTGGCAGGCTCCCTACAGCTTAGACACACACACACACACACACACACACACTTAAATTCCAGCCTCGACACGAAACATAGGGACGGACGTGCGTGGGAGGCAGTAAAGGAGAAGAAGCCTGAATAGACATTTGTGTTTACCAATCAATTACCTACAACAGACACACCAACCAACCAACCAACCTTCGAACCTTCCAAAACTCCTCACTGTTCACCTTGGCTCACGTTATAACCACACAGGTAAAATTATTACCTCCTATACTAAAAAAGAAGAAGCTTTGTTTGGGTTTAGTAAGGGGAGATTCTCTTGTTGGTTAATCAATTGGAAGGCTACCGAGTCCTCCTAACTGTACCTAAAAAACACACGCCCTCGGTGGTACTAATATGGGATCAGCTGTTTCATGGCATTGTTTGGAGGAATCGAGAGACAGACACCTTCCAATTCACCAAAATAAGAATAAATCTCTCCTTAATTTAATGCTTAGGGATCTATGATATTAGTAAGTGTTCCCAGGGACATACACCGAGCCTAGAGAGAGAAGGTCGTGGTGGGTACAGTAAGGGGAGAATTTCTTGACGGTAAATTGGAGGGATACTGACTGAATAATAATAATAATAACAACAACAACAACAACAACAACAATAATAAAATAATAATAAAAACAATAATAAATAAATAATAATAGTATAAAAATACAATAATAATGATA
>JAWQEG010005949.1:0-33081 GCA_033782935.1 Petrolisthes cinctipes
AATCACACACACACACGGTAACATTAGCTAAATTTACATCACATATAAACATCAACATCAATCACAACCAAAACACATCAAAAACACACATTAACATCAATCACACACACGGTAACATCATCTAAACTTACATCACATATACACATTAACATCAATCACACACACACACACACACACACACGTCTCATCCTACCCTATGCTACACACACACAGCGTCAGCAAGTACAGTCAGTCAGTCAGTCAGTCAGTTTTGAAGTAGGTCAATTAAGTACTGTACAGACACAATCCATAATCCCTAGCCCACCTGAGTAGAAGCCCGAGATCTGGAGCAGACGGTTTCTGGACGACAGCCTACCCAAAGCTTTCAATGGTCAGAAATGTGTGTGGGTGGCTTGTCTTGTGTTGGTTTGGGTGGGCTGTCGTCCAGAAACCGCCTGCCTGCCTGTGTGCCTACTCCAGATCTCGGTCTTCGAATCAAGGGGGTCGAGGGATTATGGATTGCGAGTGTACAGCCACAATCAAATAACCACCGACACTTTCCTTCCATCGTGCAAATAAATCAGTATCATATCAAAATATAATCATACAACACTTTACGTCAACTCAACCCCCTCAATTATTTTTATGAGGTGCTGCAAAATCATACACGTGTTGTTCTTTATTACCAAGATATTTACAACGATGGAAGGAAAGTGACGGTGGATATTTGATTGTGGCTGTACATTCACGAGCACTAATAAGTATCCAGGTGTGCTTGGAATACCTAGAGACAGTAAATAAATGCACAATAAGATCTCCATTGGAATTATTAGGTCATATTTAAAGGGGATAGGACAGTGTTGGTAAATGTGGAGTAACTGATTCACCCAAACTATTCCAAGCAACAGGCTACCATTATATTTGCTCATTAGGTCCTGTTTCCTGGCATACTATGGAGGAATCAAGGCACTCCAATATATCAACAAATTTCTACTATCCCGTTAAGGGGGTGCATGAGTAGGGGACAGGCTTGGGGGGGGGGGTTTGGGGGGTGCGGGAATAGGGGGACAGGCTGGGGGGGGGTGCGGGGGGTGCGGGAATAGGGGGACAGGCTTGGGGTGGGTAGAAATCCTGTCCCCTATTGCCGCACCCCCATAACCCCCCCCCCCCGAAAGCCTGTCCCCCTACTCCCGCACCTCCCTAAACCCCCCCAAGCCTGTCCCCCTATTCCCGCACCCCCTTAATTAGACTGTTCAAAGCTTCAACCAAAAACTGTATGTATATTTATTAGTGAGTGTGACTATAAATACATACATATATACATACACTAATACTTTATCGTGTAAATACATACATACATACATATATTAAAACTTCATCAGTACAAATTGATTCCAAGTACAGCATGTGTCAAAAACCAATAAATTTCACTTTGGTTGTGTTGTGTTTGGTTGGTTGTCACATTTTTATTCATTTTATATATTTTTTTTTTATCTATTTTTTTTTTTTTTTTTTTACACTTCTATGTTTATGTAGGTTTCATTTTTTTTGGGGGGGGAGGGGGAATAGGAGGGATGAAGGATTGGTTGGGGGATGATGAAGGATTGGGACGGTTGAGGGATGGAGGATTGGGACGGTTTGGGGGATGAAGGATTGGGGTTGGAGTTGGGGGATGAAGGATTGGGGTGAAGTTGGGGGATGAAGGATTGGGAGTGGATTAGTGGATAGTAAAGTCATGGAGAATAGTGGATAGTAGAAGGGAGAGGGGGATAGTGGATAGTATGAGGGAGAGGGGGGTAGTGGATAGTATGAGGGAGAGGGGGGTAGTGGATAGTATGAGGGAGAGGGGGGTAGTGGATAGTAGAAGGGAGAGGGGGATAGTGGATAGTATGAGGGAGAGGGGGGTAGTGGATAGTATGAGGGAGAGGGGGGTAGTGGATAGTAGGAGGGAAGAGGGGATAGTGGATAGTAGAAGGGAAGAGGGGATAGTGGATAGTAGGAGGGAAGAGGGGATAGTGGATAGTAGGAGGGAAGAGGGGATAGTGGATAGTAGGAGGGAAGAGGGGATAGTGGATAGTATGAGGGGGTGTAGTGGATAGTATGAGGGGGTGTAGTGGATAGTATGAGGGAGAGGGGGGTAGTGGATAGTATGAGGGAGAGGGGGATAGTGGATAGTAGAAGGGAAGAGGGGATAGTGGATAGTATGAGGGAGAAGGGGGTAGTGGATAGTATGTGGGAGGGAGGGGGTAGTGGATAGTAGGAGGGGGGTAGTGGATAGTAGGAGGGGGGGTAGTGGATAGTAGGAGGGGGGTAGTGGATAGGAGGGGGGTAGTGGATAGTAGGAGGGGGTAGTGGATAGTAGGAGGGGGGTAGTGGATAGTGGGAGGGGGGTAGTGGATAGTGGGAGGGGGGTAGTGGATAGTGGGAGGGGGGTAGTGGATAGTAGGAGGGGGGTAGTGGATAGTAGGAGGGGGGTAGTGGATAGTAGGAGGGGGGTAGTGGATAGTGGGAGGAGGGTAGTGGATAGTGGGAGGGGGGTAGTGGATAGTAGGAGGGGGGGTAGTGGATAGTATGATGAGGGGGGGTAGTGGATAGTAGGAGGGGAAGGGGAGTGGATAGTAGGAGGGAGAGGGGGGTAGTGGATAGTAGGAGGGAGAGGGGGGTAGTGGATAGTAGGAGGGAGAGGGGGGTAGTGGATAGTATGAGGGAAGGGGAGTGAGACGAGGTGTGGTCGAGGGAGGAAGGTGTTGATGTAAGGAATCCAAGCAACGGTTTGTGTTGTGTTGTGTTGTGTGTAGCAACGAATGTCAACAAATGCTACGACACATTACACCTCCACCTACACCACACCCCATCCCTCCCCTCCTCCACTACCTCCACCTCTACCACACCCCATCCCCCCCTCCTCCACTAACTCCACCTCCACCACACTCCATCCCTCCCTCTTCCACCTCCCTCCCTCCTCCACTACCTCCACCTCCACCACACCCCATCCCCCCCTCCCTCCCTCCTCCTTACCTCCTCTTCCACCTCCCCCCATCCTCCACTACTTCCATTACCTCCTATTCCACCTCCCTCCCTCCTCCACTACCTCCTCTTCCACCTCCCCACTACCTCCATTACCTCCTCTTCCACTCACCTCCCCCCTCTTCCATTACCTCTTCTTCCACCTCCCCCGGCTCTTCCATTACCTACATTACCTCTTCTGCCTCCTCCTTTCCCTCTTCTCCTCCCCACTCCATTACCTCTTCTTCCTCCTAATATCCCTCTTCTCCTCCTCTTCGGCCAATTCTCTACCACCTACTCCCCCTCCACCACCACCATCACCATCACCACCAACCACTTCTCTTCCTCTCCACCCCCACCATCACCACCACCTCCTCTTCCTCCACCATCACCACCTACTCCTCCCCCCTCCCCCCACCTCCACCTCCACCAACCATCCCCCAACATCCTGTCCTTGTAACCAACACCTTGGTAATGCCTACACACAACACAACACTTCTTTACCTTCAACTATTATCAACCACCAATAACACCCTTCCTTCCTTCTTTCCTTCCTTTCTTTCTTCCTTCCTTCCTTCCTTCCTTCCTTCCTTTCTTTCTTCCTTCCTTCCTTCTTTCCTTCCTTCATTCCTTCCTTCAGTAATCTCTATATTATGTACTCACAACTTTACCATTTATATTTTTGGACACACACATTTGGTATTGAAGAATTGGGCACAGCCATGGTCATTATTCTTCAGTCTTCAGTAATTACACTGGACATTATTATTCTGAACTCACTCAAAGTATGTTTCCTCCCCTCAGGACAGCATACAACACTCACCAAGCTACTCAATCTCACCCCTTTTCTATCCAACTCCCAAATGCAAGAGTTAACTGGTACTCTCAGTCTATCATTTATACAACTGGTCAACTCTGGAACACTCTACCTTCATCATCATTCCCCTTTACTACGACTTATGCTCCTTCAAACGCAATGTGTCTAGGCATTTTGAACGAAATTAGACATGATTTTGAACCACTCTCACTTTAGTTTTACAGATGGAAACAATTAGCGAGCTCTTGTAGCCTTTAATCATCATCATTTTAATAAGGATAGAACAAAAAATATGTTTCCATACATTTTACCCTGACTAAGATTACAGTAAATGACGAATTTTCACCATATATTTTTGTTAATCGGGTCCTGTTTGCTGGCATACTTTGGAGGAATCAATGCTCTCTAATGTATCAAAAGTATACTCTCCCCTTAAGAACCCTGTGAACGTGTATGAGAGTTGGTGGCTTCTGATTCCTCCTGACTATGCCACGAAACAAGGTCCTTCTATATAGGTGGTGTTTCGTGGCAATGTTTGCAGGACTCGCTAACCTCCTATTTCCTGACCACATCACGGGGGTCCTTAAGGGGGAAGTTTTGTGTTGGTAATTCTGGAGCAACTGAATCCTCCAAACTATTATTCCAAGCAACAGAACACCAATATTTTCGCTCTTCTGGTCGTGTTTCCTAGCATACTTTAGAGGAATCAAGGCACTCCAATGTACCAAAAAAAAAAAAAAAAAAAAAAAAAAAAAAAAAAATGATCACCTTAAGCCTTGTTTTCACGGTACAGTCGGTAAAAAAAAAAGTATTGTAACCACCCTTATATTGAAATTAATTATAACCATCCATAAGGGAGTTCATTGCAATGTATATATATTTTTTTTTTTGCAGATTGTACACTTTATTATTATTATGACATTTTCGCAGATTGTACACATTATTATTATTATTATTATTATTATTATGACATTTTTGCAGATTGTACACATTATTATTATTATGACATTTTTGCAGATTGTACACATTATTATTATTATTATGATGACATTTTTGCAAATTGTACACATTATTATTATTATTATGACATTTTTGCAGATTGTACACATTATTATTATTATTATTATTATTATTATTATGACATTTTTGCTTTGGTGAATATTATAACCTGCTTGAAACCAAACCATTAGAATCTGCTTGTAACAAAACCAATAGAACCTGCTTGCTATCCATTATAAAACCTGCTTGGAGCCCATTAGAACATGTTTACTCTCCATTAGAACCTATTTAATTAAAACCCTTAGAGACCCCCCCGTGATGTAGTCAGAAAATTGGAGGTTAGTGAGTCCTTCAAACATTGCCATGAAACACACACACACACACACACACACAGAAACAAACACACACACACACAGAAAGAAACAAACACACACACACACACACACACACACATACAAACACACACAAACAAACACACACACACACACAGAAAGAAACAAACACACACACACACACACACACACACATACAAACACACACACATACAAACACACATACACACAAACAAACACACACACACACACACACACACACAAACAAACAAACACACACACACAAACATACAAACACACACACAAACAAACACACACAAACAAACAAACACACACACACAAACACCTACTGTACACTAATGGAGCTGGTTTGTTTCGTGGCATAAGTCAGGAGGAGGAATCAGAAGCCACCAACCACCACCAGGTCTCATACACACACGATCACAGGGTCAATTAATTAAAGGGGAGAGTTCAGTGGTGGTGAATCTGGAGCAACTGAATCCTCCAAACTATTCCAAGCAACAGAACAACATTATTTTTTGCTTTTCTGGTCCTGTTTCCTAGCAGATAAGATTAAGGGGGTGCGGTAGTAGGGGACAGGCTTGGGTGGGGGGGGGGTGCGGGAATAGGGGGACAGGCTTGGGGTAGGTAGAAAGCATGTCCCCTATTCCCGCACCTCCCCCCCCCCCAAGCCTGTCCCCCTACTCCCGCACCCCCCAAAACCCCCCCCCCTATTCCCGCACCCCCTTAAGAAAGTCCACAATTACTATTTTCTTACTGCAGATTCCTCCAAAGATTGCCAGGAAAAATAGGACCAGATAAACAGTAATAAAACGTGACCTATTTTTTTGTTTATGCCTGGAATAGTTTGGAGGAATCAGTTGCTCCAGATTACTTTTTCGTACTACTGATTCCTCCAAAGATTGCCAGGAAAAATAGGACTAGATAAAGAGTAATAAAACTTGACCTATTTTTTTTTTTTTTATGCCTGGAATAGTTTGGAGGAATCAGTTGTTCCAAATTGACCACCAGAATAAATATAAAATGCACATAGTATTATTATTATATACTTACGATGGATGGATGGATGGATGGGTAGCTTCAATAAGTCTCAAAGTCCAGCAGATGCCATGAATGTTGTCGACCGTATGAATGTAGGGAAATGGTGTGGATGGATGGGTTAGTGGGTTTGTGGGGTTGGGAGAGGATGGGTTGGGTTTGTGGTGTTAGTGTGTGGGTTGGGAGAGGATGGGTTGGGTTTGTGGGGTTGGGAGAGGATGGGTTGGGTTTGTGGGTGTTAGTGGGTGGGTTGGGAGAGGATGGGTTGGGTTGGGTTTGTTTGTGGGTGGGTTGGGAGAGGATGGGTTTGGTTTGTTGGGTTAGTGGGTGGGTTGGGAGAGGATGGGTTTGGTTTGTGGTGTTAGTGGGTGGGTTGGGAGAGGATGGGTTGGGTTTGTGGTGTTAGTGGGTGGGTTGGGAGAGGATGGGTTGGGTTTGTGGGTGGGTTGGGAGAGGATAGGTTTGGTTTGTTGGGTTAGTGGGTGGGTTGGGAGAGAATGGGTGGGTGGTGGGTTGGGTTGGGAGAGGATGGGTTGGGTTTGGAGAGGATGGGTGAATGGTGGGTTGGGTTGGGAGAGGATGGGTGGGTTGGGTTGGGAGAGAATGGGTTGGGTTTGGAGAGGATGGGTTGTGTTGGGAGAGGATGGGTGGGTGATGGGTTGGGTTGAGAGTGGATGGGTTGGGAGAGGATAGGTTAGAATGAGTTGGGTTTGTTTGTTAGTGGGTGGGTTAGTGGGTGAAAATGGATAGGTTAGTGGGTGGTTGAGTGGATTGGCTGTGGATGGATGAGTGGATTTGTTGTTGAAGTGGTGGTGTGGACTTGCTTGTGGCTGTGGATGGATAGAGTCGGGGTGGAAGGGTGAGTGGACTTGCCTTCCCCACCTGGCCCACAATTCTGAACAACACTATATATGGCCTCTTCTTACTTCTCCCCTCACATTCCCCTCAAACCCTCCCCTGACCACTTCCCTCTTTTCCCTCCCTCCTAGCCCCTCCCCTAACCACTCCTCTCATCCCCCCACCCCTCCCCTTGTTCCCTCCACACTCCTCTGACCACTCCCCTATTTTCCCTCCCTCCTAGCCTCTCCCCTCGTTCCCTCCCCACTCTTCTAACCACTCCCCTCATCCCCAGTCCCCTCTTTTCCTTTCCTAGCCCCTCCCCTAACCATTTCTCTCATCCCTCACCCCTCCCCACTTCTCTAACCACTCCCCTCATTCCCACCCCTAGCCCCTCCCAACTCCCAACTCCCAACTCCTCCCCCTGAACAAATACTCCCCTCACTCCCTCGTTCATATATGGGGGTGCGCAGTTCTTGTTGTCACCGTTCCTGCGCAGGTTAGCCCACGTTATACTGTTTATTGCCAACAGGACAAACACACACACACACACATACATCTCTACCCAACACACACACACACACACACGTCTCTGCCTAGTACACACACACACACACACACACACATACACACATACATCTCAACCCAACACACACACACACACACACATTTCTACCCAATACACATCTCTACTCAACACACACACATACATATTTACCCAGTACACACAAACACACACACACACACACATCTCTACCCAAAACACATACACACATCTCTACCCAACACACACACACACACACACACACATACATCTCTACCCAACACACACACACACACACACATCTCTACACACACGCACATTTCTACCCAACACACACACACACACACGTCTCTACCCAGTACATACAAACACACACACACACATACATCTCTACCCAATACACATACACACATCTCTACCCAAAACACATAAACACATCTCTACCAAATACACACACATACATACATCTCTACCAAATACACACACATACATACATCTCTACCCAACACACACACACACACACATCTCTACCCAACACACACACACACACACATCTCTACCAAATACACATACACACACACATCTCTACCAACACACACACACACATCTCAACCCAACACACACACACACACATATCTACCCAACACACACACACGTCTCTACCCAACACACACACACACACATCTCTACCCAACACACACACACACACATATCTACCCAACACACACACACACACATCTCTACCCAACACACACACACACACACACGTCTCTACCCAACACACACACACACACACATCTCTACCCAACACACACACACACACACACATCTCTACCCAACACACACACACACACACATCTCTACCCAACACACACACATCTCTACCCAACACACACACACACACACACATCTCTACCCAACACACACACATCTCTACCCAACACACACACACACACACACATCTCTACCCAACACACACACACACACACACATCTCTACCCAACACACACACACACACACATCTCTACCCAACACACACACATCTCTACCCAACACACACACACACACACACACATCTCTACCCAACACACACATCTCTACCCAACACACACACACACACACACACATCTCTACCCAACACACACACACACACAGGTCACCAAAGCTGATTCTGAATGTTTATTTTTTTTTTCTGTTCGATGCGTGTTCGGTTCTCAATTGAATCAAACTTACACCCTATACATTATTCATTCGCACAGGAGAGAGAGAGAGAGAGAGAGAGAGAGAGAGAGAGAGAGAGAGAGAGAGAGAGAGAGAGAGAGAGAGAGAGAGAGAGAGAGAGAGAGAGAGAGAGATCAAGGGTACTACCATATATAAATATCTTCCTCACTAGAGAGAGAGAAAAAAAAAATTATATATATATATATATATGATAAGATATGGATTGCAGTGACACATTTATTAAAATATTAATTTTACTTACAGCAGACACCCAGGCCTGGAAGACCCTGTAGTATGAGGAAGAAGAAGAGAGGGACGAGTCAAAGAAGAAAGAAAATAGAAGTAAAAGTGGAGCAGCAAGCACGAAGGAAATAGAAGGAAAGGAAGGACGGTAATCACGAAGGAAATAGAAGGAAAGGAAGGACGGTAATCACGAAGGAAATAGAAGGAAAGGAAGGACGGTAATCACGAAGGAAATAGAAGGAAAGGAAGGACGGTAATCACGAAGGAAATAGAAGGAAAGGAAGGACGGTAATCACGAAGGAAATAGAAGGAAAGGAAGGACGGTAATCACGAAGGAAATAGAAGGAAAGGAAGGACGGTAATCACGAAGGAAATAGAAGGAAAGGAAGGACGGTAATCACGAAGGAAATAGAAGGAAAGGAAGGACGGTAATCACGAAGGAAATAGAAGGAAAGGAAGGACGGTAATCACGAAGGAAATAGAAGGAAAGGAAGGACGGTAATCACGAAGGAAATAGAAGGAAAGGAAGGACGGTAATCACGAAGGAAATAGAAGGAAAGGAAGGACGGTAATCACGAAGGAAATAGAAGGAAAGGAAGGACGGTAATCACGAAGGAAATTGAAGGAAAGGAGGGACAGCAATCACGAAGAAAATAGAAGGAAATGAGGGACTGCAAATTTCATATATGTGCATGTATGTATGCTTAAGTGCGTATGTGTGTGTATATAATTATAATACATTGATTCTCCCTCCCACACTGTTGCCTGAGAAGTATATATACTGTACACTCGTGGCACATAGTCCTTGAACAGACTTCCCCTTACACCCTGGTCAAGGACTATATGTGCCGCGACGGTATACATCAACCACACTGTGTAAACATCCATGAATCTGGTTGACTAAGCACACACACACACACACACACACGGGCGGGCTAACTAAGTGACTATCTACCATATACACACTAGCAGGTAACCACAACGCTAACACAACTGCCAACGCACACACACACACACACACACACAAATAAAACCGCTAAGATGTCAACACACACACAATCGCTAAAATGACAACACACACATACACACAATTACTAAGATGGCAACACACACACACACAATCGCTAAAATGACAACACACACATACACACAATCGCTAAAATGACAACACACATATACACACAATCGCTAAAATGACAACACACACATACACACAAAACTGGTAAAATGGCAACACACACACACAAAACTGGTAAAATGGCAACACACACACACACACGCACTAACAAAACTGGTAAGATGGCAACACACACACATCGTCCTTAGTCATAGGTTGAATTCTCTCAGCAGAAGCATTCATACTATACAGTACAGTAAATAATCCTGACATACATACATACATACATACATATCAACATCATAGTAATGCACAAAAGAAATCATGAGCACTTTGTTGTATTAAAGGAGTATAATAATAATAATAATAATAATAATAATAATAATAATAATAATAATAATAATAATAATAACAACAACAAAAACAATAATACCGTAATAATAATAATAATAATAATAATAACAATAATATCGTAATAATAATAATAATAATAATAATAATAATAATACCACTACTACTAAAACTACCACTACTACTACTATTAATAATAATAATAATAATATTGTTTACTGGGAATCCGTATATACACATTTTTCATATAGAGTACAATGGCTTTTTATAGGACCAGGGAATTCAAGGGTTGACTAAGGGGAGATTATCTTGTTGGTGAATTGGAAAGTCTTTTATGATTACTCCAAACTATAATGACACGAAACAGAGACAACTGATTCCTCCAAACTATTCCAAGCAACAGAACACCATTATTTTTGTTCATCTGGTCCTGTTTCCTGGCATGCTTTGGAGGAATCATCTATCTATCTATCTATAGCTCCGACCAAGGGGATGGCCACGGCAGAAGTGTCTCCAGTTCTCCCTACTCGGCCCCTCACGTTTCTCTCCTTTACATACTCTTCCACTCTGTTCTGCCATCTGACCGGAGGTCTGCCTCTCACACCAGGTCCCACAACTTCACTTCCATACACCTTCTTTACAAATTCCTCGCCTTGCATTCTCTCCACATGTCCAAACCATCTCAATGTATCACGTTTCACTCTCTCAACCACTCCACACTCAATACCAATTGCCTTCTCACTCATACCACATCTCTCATATACACTCTCATTACTTTCTCCATCCCATCTAGTAAGTCCACATGCTCCTCTCAAGTAACTCATTTCCACAGCAGCTATTCTAGACTAATGCGCCCTACTCCATGTCCATGTCTCCGACGCATATGTCAGTGTTGGCAGGATTATACTGTTTCGTAGTCCCATTTTCACTTCCATACTCACACTTCTACCCTTCATAATCCTCCCCAGTGATCCTATGACTTGTCTACCCTTCACTGCTCTCTCCCTAATTTCTCCTTCCATACTTCCATGTTTACACATAACTGTACCCAGGTACTTAAACTCCTTCACTTCCTCCATCCTCTCGCCCCTCAGAGTTATCTCACACTTGGTCCCAGTTGGTACAGCCACTCTGTAAGGTGTAGCAAAGTCAATCACTTCAGTTTCTGCTCTTTCAAATACAATCACTTTACTTTTACCCACATTCACCTTCAGTTTCCTTCGTTTACACACAGGCTGAAATTCGTCCACCACTCTCTGTAAATTCCTTTCATTCTCAGCCATCAGCACAGTGTCATCCGCAAACAAACTTGCCACCAGGGACCAGTTTGCTTCATTCAGCCTCAACTTCACCCCCAGACCATTCACTTTGGCTTTCACCTCTCTCATACAACCATCCATATATATATTGAACAACCATGGTGACATAACACACCCCTGTCTCAGCCCTACACTAATATTAAAACTCTCACTTAGATCACCCTCTACCCGTACACATGCTTTTGCATCTGCATAAAAAGCCTCAATGCCTTTCAGCAAAGGCCCCCCCAACACCATAAATTCTCAACACCTCTGTCATAGCTTTCCTATCAACTCTATCGTATGCCTTCTCCAAGTCCATGAAGGCAGCATACAACTTCCTCCAAACTCAGCTATAAAACACATCCTCTGTATAATTCCATATGGAGGGGTTCTGTTTCCTGGCATAGTTTGGAGGAATCAGTAGCCTTTAGTAGACACAGACACAATAGATAAACAAGCATGAGGGAATGAGCTAGGGATACAGGGATGCAGGTGATAGACGTAGTGATATAAAGTGAGGGAATGAGTGACCAAGAGCAGAATGTGTGTGTGTGTGTATGTGAGGAAGAGCAGAATGTGTGTCTGTGTGTGTGTGTATGTGTGTGTGTGTGAGAGAGAGAACAGAGTGTGTGTGTATGTGTGTGTCCATAAAAGGAATAAGGCAAAAAGAGAGTGAACAGATGACAAGAGAAAACCCCAGGGCAATAGTAATTAATTAACAGACTGTACACACGAGTAATAATGGATGTAGCGAGTGATTATTAATTATTACATCTCGAGAAGAATGATTATCACACACGAGTGGGGGATTACAGTGAGTGAGTGAGTGGGGATTACAGTGAGTGAGTAGGGGTTACAATAAGTGAGTGGAGATTACAGCGAGTGAGTAGGGGATACAATAAGCGAGTGGGGATTACAGTGAGTGGGGTACTACAGCAAGTGAGTGGGGATTACAGTGAGTGAGTGGAGGATTAGTGAGTGAGTGGGGGATTACAGTGAGTGGGGGATTACAGAAAGTGAGTGAGGATTACAGTGAGTGGTGGATTACAGCAAGCGAGTGAGTGAGTGGGGATTACAGCAAGCGAGTGAGTGGGAAAACATTTAACTGAAAAATTAATACAATTTTTTTCACTTGACAAATAGGTTTATTGATTACAGTTGGCATAAAAAGTACTGGAACTCCCCTATGGATAGTAATATGTAGGGTTGGTATTCCTGAGTAATTTTATTCATGATTTACAGTAGGTTCGCCTCTTGCGCGATTCAATAACATATAACATAATACATGGCTTCTGCTATTCATTAACATATAAACTAAAAGTGATTTACTGAGCCTGTAATAAAAGAATCGTGCTAAATTCATTCATCTTATACTCATCAAGGGCCTACTGTTCCCCCCTTAACATTATTTTGAAGACTGGGCTCTTGATCTGGGCGGAATGTCGAATACAAACATATCGTCTGCACACATCACATTGAGGCCGGAACCGGACGCTGCTTGTCGTCCTTCATCCGCCAGCAACTCCACACTCTCCTCCTTGCTGTGACCCTGTTTAACAAGTAATGATGTGGCTGCCACGTAAACATCTTAGCTTACGTCTAGTTTTGTTTTTATTTATGTTCTAGTTTCTGATCTGCTCTGTGGCTGCTGCGTAAACATCTTAGCTTTCGGTCTAGTTTAATTTTTATTTACATTATAGTTCCTGATCTGATCTGTGGCTGCCATGTAAACATCTATGCTTACGGTCTAGTTTAATTTTTTATTTACATTCTAGTTTTAAGTCATGTGCAATATAGCATTTACACAAGCAAAGATACCAACCTTTCCAAACATTGATCTACAATTCATTTCTGGTCATTTTAGTTTGAATTTAATGTGAACACAATATAATTATATGGTTCATATCTTCCTCCTGATACAAGCACAGTACAGTAGTTAAAAATACATGCAACTGTCATAAAAATATGGTGGTGTAAAGAGGGAAAAGGTATCTATGTCGCTCCTACTTCCACTTAAATGGTATACTGTACCTATTGCCAATTTGCAATATCTGTCACGGATCAAATCCCAATGATGTACAGTACACTAAAGGCAGTATTTATTTATTATTTCTGTATTATTTCTACCTCCTTAGTAATTATTGTAACTATGTTCACTAAAATTCAAGTAAACATGTGTTCAATACATACTAAAGGATGCAAAATAACCACATGAGAAATCATAGACAGGAAAGTAAGTACTTTCGTATATTACATCTTCAGACAGAGTGAACACAAGAGGGTACAGTCGGAGTATATATATATACACATAGGTCACCTGGGGGTGGAGCTAAAAGAGACCTCACTTCACTTCACTTCACCTGCCCAGACTAGTCTGGCGGGAATCTCTTTATTACCAAATTTCTCAACACTTTGTCACACTTGAAATGACCATAGCTCATATTTTACGTTTTTAGTAGTTTTCCTTTCACTACTCCTTTATGATGTAATTTCCACATAAGTCTTTGGTGCGCAACTCTGTCAAAAGCTTTTTTAAAGCTTTATAAAAGCTCAATGGTGTTCAGTGAGCTGGTGCCTCTTAGTATTGTGTGTGTGTCTGTGTGTATTGTTTCACCTTGATTTATATCTTTATGAGCTGTTTACCTTGGAGAGTTGGTGATGGAACAATTTTATCAATTGGGTGTGATGAGATTTCTCTCATGTATGGTCTGTTTCTTGCATGAATGCAATGACAATGTTAAGTTTGTGAAGAAGTGCTTGTGTCACCTTGGCAGATAGGGCTAACAAAGTTTGGAAGATGGAAAGAAAAAACAAATATGTGGGAGTGGATGAGGTACGGATACTGTAATGTTAAAACTACTGTTCCCTAATCAGTAACCATCTTTCTTTGCAGAAATAATGACTTGTACTCTGAATGAGTTCTGAAACAAATTCACCTTCTTTCTAATTTAATTCATTTGACGTTGTAATCTCACCTGTGAATCAGCAGGATGGTAACGCTGAGAGAAGTGATTGAGGAGGAGAGTCTTGGCCTGGATCTGTTGAGCAAAGGCTACAGCTCTGAGAGGTGTAGAGTGGCCATACAGAACTGCTTTTTCTGCCAGGGCATCACCATGTGTTGCCTCATGTACCAACACATCACACTCACTGGTAACAAGAAGAAGAAAGAGTGGGGATCAAGGTGAAGAAGGGAGTCCTTGGTAAGGAATTTATTTTTTTTTTTATGCAAAAAGAGTCCAAAAAATTGTTTCCTCCAAGCCACCCTACTATGACTCCCAATATACTGAATGAATACAAAATCAATGTACAGTTGACAGAATGGAGACAAATACACCATGTGGGGATGGACAACCTCTGTATTGATGATAAGGCTTCATTCCATGTCAAATACAGTTTTCACATAATGCCAATCCTTCATTTGCATATATTATGGAATAATTTTGATGAAAAAGAAACCATGAATATAATATATATGTAATATTATGACTTATTTAAAATACATTTTTACAATCTTACTGGACCAAATTCTAAAATTATGACGATGAAGAATTTGCCAAACTGCTGTGCACTGTAAGTTTATTTTGCCTCAAAACAATGATAAGTTTTTGTTTCTAGTTCTTGTTTTACTGTTCACAAGTTTTGCTACCTCTACAATATTTCATGTGTTTGGCAAAGAATATATTTGTTTGAGTTCACACTAAGTACTGTATCCTGCATGATCCAGACTTAATATCTAAACCATATATTTCTCCTTTATGTACAGTACTCCTCCATAATGTTTATCTGTATGACTGATGATCTTTTTCTCAAAACGGACCTATCTATATTTCTCATGAACTTTCTTTTTAGATTCATCATCTTGTATTCCCACTAAGTTACTATGTGACCAAACTACCTCAATCACCGTTCAACATCATCAATACAACATTTCCATTTCATAATGAGGTGGAAGACTCCAGGGCCAGGGAAGGAAAAATGAACTCAGAAATAACAAAGAGATGGACAAAAGACTCAGTGAAATGGGCCACACTACCATTCACTCCTCCTTTCAAGTCCACAAATATAACTGAATCCATTATAATTTAATCCCTGCTCGGGTACTATACTGCACAAAAGGTGAACAACTGCTCTGTCCTATTCCTTATACAAAATGGAGATATTCCAATTTACTTAAAATCAATAGAGCAGTACAGTGTACAATATTCTCCATCCTTTTTTCTCATACTCTTCAAGTCCAAACTCAACTTTATTTCTATACAAGCCTTTGAACTTACAAGTTTTATTATAAGTTTACAAACATGCCTGGTAGCAGTAGTTTAACTAAACACCTGAGACAACAGTGAAGGATAACTATAGTTTTCTTTAAGAAAAATTTACAAAACACAAGCCTATGTTGCATTTGTTAACCTGCTCTGCTACCGTATTATGATGCTGGAAAAATCCTATATACATGTAGTACAATAAGTAGTTGCCATATGTTACTATCATTCATGGCACACAAAATTATATGTACAGTTGCCTCAAGGTATTCCTTTATCCTCTCTGTTGTGTCTGGAGTAGATGTGGCAACGTAACAATACTAGTCACATTTATGAATGAGACCAATCTCCCTGTTGAATCATATTTACTGATAACACAATGAAGCACTGTTTTGGAATCTTCAAAGTTAATAATGTATAAGATGTGATATTATGCTGTATCAAATGTGATCCGAACATGTCCAGCAATGCCACGTGCACTCCACAGCCACCGCAGGGGGTAAAGAAATACCTTGAGGCAACTGTACAACACAATCAATTTAACTGCAGGCATTTCTACAAATCAAGCATTATTTTTCTTGAGATCACAAGAGGTTGGATGGGTTTTTGAGCTGAGAATCAAAACGTAAATAGAGCATGAACTCACCTTACCAGATGGGCGAGGGGCGAGGCATCACTGGTATCACCAAGAATGACCAGGGTGCGGCCAGGTATGGAAGGACCAAGCACTTCCTCTGGCCTCACTGTCCTTCCACTGTCTGTCACCACTGACCGGCCAGCCTTCAGCTCTCCACACATTGGACCTGTCAAAACAAAAACACCATAATGTTTGGCGATGTGCCATAAGTCTCATCAATGTTGTAGCACCAGACTGACTGACAGTGTATGCTTCTGAGGCACTTTAGCTGCCTAATACATTCAAATGCTACATTAAAGATTAACCATGTATCAAAAGACTTAATTCTCATGCTCAGAATATGTGTTGACTCAGTAATGCATCATCTGTGAGTTTGTATATGAAATCAACTTCATTCCACATTTTTTTTCTGATTCTAGACAAAGGTTTCAAGCCCAGAGCACTTCCAGTCCAGAACACCTCCAACCCAAACACTTATTATTTTTTATTGGCTGGCACTCAGCTGGGATGTGGGGATATGAGGGACTTGCCTAAGTACTATAACTGTCAAAATTTATAACATCACAGTTCAAAATTATTAAACAAGTATAATTATAAGCCTCATCACATTGTAATCAGAAAAAGAGTTATACATATACAAAAAATACATATAAATCATGGTGCAATACTGCACAGCATTAAGCCTTGAATATTTTACGGAAAAAAGAAGACAAAGTATAATTGTAGTACTGTACTGTACTAAGCTATTACCAGCATTCCAGTCTCATAACATAAAAAACAAATCACAATACAATTAAACTTAAACTGTGAGTAACTGGTGACCCACCAAGCTTAACACCAAGTGAAGTAAGTTTGGTACTGTCCAGAGTACCCGGTCGATCCTTCTCTATCAGAACAAAGCCAAAGGTGGGAACTCTGTGATGAATCCAGCCAGCCTGCACACACCACCTATCATTGTTCATGCTGCAAAGATTAATTTATTCGTTCATTTACTTTCATATGTTCAGAAAGGATTGATTAACTGAGACCTATATAGAATGCTAAGAGTTTTATACTATCTGAAAAATAACTTCTTCCAAATGATGAATTTTTAGGTTTCCATTTATCAATAGAGAGAGGTAGAAGGATATGGATATTAATGAGTAAGCTACTGAGACACTCAATCTTCAAAACCACCTCAAAAATGTTAAAATGATGTATATCACTACACCTAGCTTTGAATCCTGTTATTCACTATCTAAAGACAGCACACAGGGAATATCACTTCAATCTCTTGTAAACTGGGATGTCCAACCAGTAGCTCTCTGGTTGTATCTGGCCACCAATCAATACTTCTACAGATTGTCTCATAACACTGTGTCACCAAATGAGGGTCACCATTGCATTTGAGATATTTGCAGCATATGTTTAACTTGCTACATTGACATAACAGAATTTATTTTAGTTAGATGTATTCATTTATTGCCTTTCTTGCTTTTCAATCTCATTCATTACCATGACATGAAACCATCCACATTTTCTGTACACATTTGTAGTGCATCAATGACACAACTGTGTAATGCACAAAAGATGTTTGACTGTAGGATAAAAAAAAAAAAAAATATATTAAAGAAATATGGTTGAGACTCACAGTGGCCAGTGTAGGTTTCCTTGTGAGTCAGCCACGGGGGTGATGGTGGAGCCCGGCAGTTGCTTTAAATGTGAGATGGCAGGAACTGTCTCGTCACCCTCTGACCCCCATTCCCAGTCCTCTGGGTATTGGGATGCAATGGGCACCAACTCATGTACCTGATAAAGAACAACATGTAGGAGATTATTTCAAAATACGGTAGCTGCTATTAGTTTAGTTCCTTTCTAGCCTAGCCTCAGGCCCCTACAATGCTGAGTGGAGGCATATGGATATTGCTGTTGCCTTCCAATCAAATAATGTAAAGTAGACAGTGGCAAAGCATAACCTCTCCAACTCAGTTGGTAGAAATGTTTCAAAATTTAACTTTCCCAAAACTGAGTGCATGAAAAAATACTTTTAATACAATACAAAAGGACTTCCCCTATTGACATTCTAACACTGCCCTAAAAAAATAGAACGAATTACTCCAAAAAAAGTGTCTTTACTCTGAAGCTGTAGATGAGTGGTGAGCACGAGATATGCAGTGCTGTGTTTACGAACTTGTTGATACCCTTTGGTCCATATATGTCAACCACCTTTTTCCCAGCCTCTCCCTCCTCTCCCAGCTGTGAGGAGATGGTACAAAGGAGGCCAGGGAGACCAAAGAGGTGATCTCCATGCAGGTGGGAGATGAAAATGGCTGTAATCTTTTGACTGGTCACAGAGGTCTTCTGAAACTGGATCTGTGTTCCCTCACCACAGTCAAACAACCACACTGGGCCATCTGTAACCAACGTGATAAATACATAAAGGCATAAGTCATTAGTACTGTACCTATAGACCACAAGGAAAATAACATTAATTAAATTCCATGTAACCTAGGTAAAATAATATATTACCGTACAGGCACAAACTGTAAAACATTGCCCGATATCTCCCATAAATTAAAATCATTGTCTGTGGCAATTTTTTTCCAACCCAAATCACATCATAATCAATTTTAAGAAAAATCTGATATAAACTAACGTTACATGTACACTAATCAAAGAGAATTCCGTTTGTTGTCTTATGTTGGCATTTTGGTATAACTTTACTATCGAACAATGCACAACCCTAGTTGCTTTAAATGAATTTGACACTCATTCCATTTGGAAATGCATTATTTTGGAGATACCCCCAATCCCTCTATCCATCAATTTTGGGGGAGAGCATTGGTAAATGGGGGTTTTGGGTGGTGAAATTAAACATAAATCTAACATATCTGGAAGTAATTTGCCCCAGTTAGGTCATGGTAGATTGCCTTGGTTAAGTCCAGGTAGTTTGTCCCGGTTAGGTTCCAGTAGTCTGCTGCGGTCTAGGTTAGGTTAGATTAGGTAAGGTCAGGCTAATTCCAAAATGCCCTATTTGAATATGGCCTATCTTGGAAATGGGGCATTTCCGAAGAAATGCCATAGAAGAAAAGTGTCTTAGAATGGTATAAATTAGTGGGCAAAGAGGGTTGAAACTTTGTAATAGAATATGACAATATACTAAATAATTACCGAGTAAATAATTGGTATTTATTGAAAGAATTACCGTTTTGCAGCAGTGTTGCCAGATCCGGGTGGGTCCCAGTATTTTACCCCTGTCATTTATTGTACTTTATCACGATTATTTCCCGGTAGTTTGCCCAGGTTAGGTCCCGGTAGTCTGATGCGGTCTAGGTTAGGTTAGGTCAGGTCAGGTAAGGTCAGGCTAATTTCAAAATGCCCCATTTGAATATGCCCTATTTTGGAAATGGGGCATTTGCAGAGGAAATGCCATAGAAGAAAATAGTCTTAGAATGGTCTAAATAAGTGGGTAATGAAGGTAGAAAAACCGTACGCAATAACGGTAATTCATTCAATATTTACCAAACAATTTATCTCACCATCATGCCGTAGTGCGAGGGCTGACACTCCTCGCCTAGTGGTAGGGAAACTGGAGCCTGTACCAAGGAAATGCAACCACATCGCTAATCACGTGGTAATTAACACAAACCAAGGTGGATATTAAAGTGGAATTAACAACGTAAGCCAAGTGGATATTAAAGTGGAATTAACAACGTAAGCCAAGTGGATATTAACGCAAACCAAGGTGGATATTAACGTAAACCAAGGTGGACATTAACGCAGACAAGGTGGATATTAAGTGGAATTAACAACGTAAACCAGGTGGATATTAACGCAAACCAGGTGGATATTAACGTGGAATTAACAATGTAAACCAGGTGGACATTAACGCAGACAAGGTGGATATAAAGTGGAATTAACAACGTAAGCCAAGTGGATATTAACGCATACCAAGGTGGATATTAACGTTAACCAAGTGGATATTAACGCAGAGTATGGAATGATAAAATGAGAATATACTGGACACGTTTTAACCAATACACTCTACTCTCAGTGACAGACTCCATGGTGCTCAATGTAAACAAACCTTTGGGGCATTCGACAAGGATAAGTTTTTCGGCTCCTCATAGTGACACACATATTTACAGTACATACAGGCTGGTACACATACAGATATCTTTTTCGGCTACACACACACACACACACACACACTCTCTCTCACACATCTTTTTCGGCTACACACACACCCTCTCACACATCTTTTTCAGCTCCCGATACATACAAACTGTACACACACACGGATATCTTTTTCGGCTCCTGATACACACATTACACGATTTTTAAGAAAAGACTAAAAACACATCTGTTCGCTGAGTGTTACGACACGGATAATATGAGTATTACAAGTGATTATAGTGTTTAATAATATTGAGAGAAGCCCTGCGCAGCACCATCTGCTGGTGGAGCGGGGCATAGAATATCCAACAAGTAACAAGTAACATACACGCACAGTTTTAACCGACAGTCCAACTGACGAAACCAGGGCCCGGATTCAGTAACGCATTAAGAGAGCCTTATTAATCACAAAGCGTTAAGACTCCCTTAGCGGACGAGGGTGCGTTTCACTAACGAATTACGAGACCCTTAACCCAAACTATCGTACAGCCTTACCTAAGTGAACGAGGAGGTGTTACATGTGCACACGCAGCGGACTGTAGGCCCGTCAGTTCAGTCGGACTGTCAGTTAAAACTGTGCGTGTATGGGGGACTTAAGATGGCCTAGTAATAATAATAATAATAATAATAATTACATCATCATCATTATTATCATTTTTATTATTTCCCCAACTTGTCCCATAATTGCTGATCGACCTGATAATTCAAGATTCCATGAACTATATTCAACTATATAGCAAACAAATCATTAGTGTACTGTGACGAGTCTTGGCGTTGTGGCACCGTAGAAATGTTTGACGATAACCTGGAGCGAGATGCAATGTGTCCATCACGGTCGAGAGAATATTATTATCCATGAGAGAGAGAGAGAGAGAGAGAGAGAGAGAGAGAGAGAGAGAGAGAGAGAGAGAGAGAGAGAGAGAGAGAGACCAATCCTTTCTCACGTGTAACAGAGAGAGAGAGAGAGAGAGAGAGAGAGAGAAGGGGCGGGCAGAGACCAATACTTTCTCACGTGTTACAGAGAGAGAGAGAGAGAGAGAGAGAGAGAGAGGAGAGAAGAAATAAAGAAAGAGCTTGGTCATGTCCATCCTGTGTCACACTCCAGTCACCTTCTCCTTCACGTGTGTGTGTGTGTGTGTTGAAAACTACACACACACACACACACACCACAAGCCAAGCAATTAATTACACACATGAAAACTACACACACACACACACACACACACATACACATACCCACAAGCCAAACAATTAATTACACACATGAACAAAAAAACTACACACACACACACACACCATCACACATGAAAAAAAACGATACACACACACCCTCACAACCCAAGCAATTAATTACACACATGAAAAAAACTACACACACACACACACCACCACCACAAGCCAAACAATTAATTACACACATGAAAAAAACTACACCCACACACACACCTACCCACAAGCCAAACAATTAATTACACACATGAAAAAAAAACTACACACACACACCACAAGCCAAACAATTATTTACACACATGCTAGAGCTGGAACACAACTTTTTAATCTGACTAAACACAATGTCAATTTTACTGTCTTTAATTTCTTCCATTATTTACTTTCTTTAATTTCTTCCATTATTTACTTTCTTTAATTTCCTTCATTATTTACTTTCTTTAATTTCTTCCATTATTTACTATCTTTAATTTCTTCCATTATTTACTTTTTTTAATTTCCTTCATTATTTACTTTCTTTAATTTCTTCCATTATTTACTTTCTTTAATTTCCTTCATTATTTACTTTCTTTAATTTCCTTCATTATTTACTTTCTTTAATTTCCTTCATTATTTACTTTCTTTAATTTCCTTCATTATTTACTTTCTTTAATTTTCTTCACTATTTACTTTCTTTAATTTCCTTCATTATTTACTTTCTTTAATTTCTTCCATTATTTACTTTCTTTAATTTCCTTCATTATCTACTTTCTTTAATTTTCTTCATTATTTACTTTCTTTAATTTCCTTCATTATTTACTTTCTTTAATTTCCTTCAATATTTACTTTCTTTAATTTCCTTCTTTATTTACTGTTTTTAATTTCCTTTCCATCTCGTTGATAGCCACTGGTAGGCGGGTAGTGGGTATCCTGTGTTGATCAAGATGGTTAGGTTAGGTTAGGTTAGGTTAGGTTAGGTTGGGTTGGGTTAGGTTACATGGGGTTGAGTTGAGTTGGGTTGGGTTAGGTTAGGTTGGATTGGATTGGGTTAGGTTAGGTTGGATTGAATGGGCTAGGTTAGGTTAGGTTAGGTTGGATTGAATGGGCTAGGTTAGGTTAGGTTAGGTTGGATTGAATGGGCTAGGTTAGGTTAGGCTAGGTTAGGTTGGATTGAATGGGTTAGGTTAGGTTAGGTTAAATGGGGTTAGATTAGGTTAGGTTAAATTGGGTTAGGTTAGGTTAGGTTAAATGGGGTTGAGTTGGGTTGGGTTGGATTGAATGGGTTAGGTTAAATAGGTTAGGTTAGGTTATATCCTCCTTGATGTTCATAAGAATTATTTATGATGTATTGAATGACAGAAACAAACAATGTAACCTTCTTTTTACCACAGTCAGTGCACACAACACCACCAAGTAACGTCAGAGTGGTGGTGGTGGTGGTGGTGGTGAAGTTGAGACAGTACCTCCATCTATCTTTTTTCGTGTGTCGAGCATCTGGTAAGTTATGCTGCCAGATGGTACAGTACTTGACAAAACTTCCTTCCCATACCATCATGACGTCTACATATATATATACAGCTAGAAAAAATGGTAAGGCTTAAGAGGGGGAGAAATTTTCGACCTATATAAAAAAATGTAAGTAGAATTGAGTGGTAGGAAGAGATTGATGATAATGATAATAATAATAATAATAATAATAATAATAATAATAATAATAATAATAATAATAACAATAATAATAATAATAATAATAATAATAATAATAATAATAACAATAATAATAATAATAATAAGAGGGGTAGCAAAAGTTTGAAGATAAATATATACATTAATAGTTGTGAAAGGCAGGAGGATGAGTTTCAGTAGAATAAGTAATATGTAAAAAAATATAGTGTTGTGAGAGGTAGCAAAAGTTTAAAGATATAAAAAATATATATTGTGAATAGTTGTGAGGGTCGGAAAGATATTCACTGAGGATAAAGATAAAAATAGGATAAATATAAAGATAAAAATAGGATAAAGACAAAGATAAAAACAGGATAAAGATAAAGATAAAAATAGGATAAGGATAAAAATAGGATAAAGACAAAGATAAAAATAGGATAAAGATAGGATAAAGATAGGATAAAAATAGGATAAAGATAAAGATAAAAATAGGATAAATATAAAAATAGGATAAAGATAAAGATAAAAATAGGATAAAGATAAAAATAGAATAAATATAAAGATAAAAATAGAATAAAGATAAAAATAGGATAAAGATAGAAATAGGATAAAGATAAAAATAGGATAAAGATAAAGATAGGATAAAGATAAAAAAGCAAATGAGTTGTGAGCGGTAGGAGGAGAAGAGGGCCGAGACGGAACCTTTGTCGGCAACTGTACACACACACGGCACCCACACAACGTAAATAAACAGGCCTATGGAGATTTACACCTGAGGGACCCCTGTGTGTGTGTGTGTGTGTGTGTGTGTAGACTGTTGAATACCTATATATAGCTCTTTATGTATGTGTGTGTGTGTGTGTGTGTTTTGTAAAAGGTTGTGGTGGTGGTGATGGTTGTGGTAGTGGTGGTGATGGTGGTAGTGGTGATGGTGGTAGTGGTGATGGTTGTAGTGGTGGTGATGGTGGTAGTGATGGTTGTGGTAGTGGTGATGGTAGTGGTGATGGTGGTAGTGGTAGTTGTAGTGTGGTATGTAGAAGTGGAGGTGGTGGAGGTGTGGTAGGCTATGTAGAAGTGGAGGTGCATGGTGGAGGTATGTTTTGTAAATGGTGGAGAGTTGTCGGGGAAGGCGGTGTTGATGTTTTGTAAAAGGTGTGTGGTGGTAGTGGTGGCTGTTCACATTCATTTTCCCTTCAGGTCTGCCCACCTATGCATAAAACATCAAACTATACAGCGATAGCCAAGGAGGGGGTTTATAATTTTCAACCCCAAACGAAGCCGCCCTTACCATGCACACACACACACACACACACACACACACACACACATACACACACACAAGGGAGCTGGACAGTCTAAAAAACGCGGTGGGGAGATTCGTTTTGTTGTATAGGAACGAGAGCGAAAGAAGGTAGAAAGGTAGAAATTAAGGACGAATGGAGGGAAGGAAGGAAAGGAAGGAAGGAAGGACGGGAGGAAGGAAGGGAGTAAGGGAGTAAGGAAAGGAAGGAAGGAAGGAAGGACGGGAGGAGAGAAGGACTGCTTGACGGAAGGAAGGAGGGACGGGAGGAGAGAAGGACTGCTTGACGGAAGGAAGGAGGGACGGAAGGAAGGACGAGAGGAGGGAAGAGCAGAAGGACTGATTGACGGAAGGAAGGACGAGAGGAGGGAAGAGCAGAAGGACTGATTGACGGAAGAATGGAGGGAGGGAAGGAAGGACTGATTGACGGAAGAATGGAGGGAGGGAAGGAAGGACTGATTGACGGAAGGAAGGGAGGACGAGAGAAAGGAAGGACTGATTGACGGAAGGAAGTAGGGAGGTACGGAAGGAGGGAAGGAAGGACTGATTGATGGAAGGAAGGAGGGAGACGGAAGGACTGATTGCCGGAAGGAAGGAAGGAGAGACGGAAGGACTGATTGCCGGAAGGAAGGAAGGAGAGACGGAAGGACTGATTGCCGGAAGGAAGGAAGGAGGGACGGAAGGAAGGAAGGAGGGACGGAAGGACTGATTGACGGAAGGAAGGAAGGAGGGACGGAAGGACTGATTGACGGAAGGAAGGAAGGAAGGACTGATTGACGGAAGGAAGGACTGATTGACGGAAGGAAGGAAGGAAGGACTGATTGACGGAAGGAAGGAAGGACTGATTGACGGAAGGAAGGAAGGACTGATTGACGGAAGGAAGGAAGGACTGATTGACGGAAGGAAGAAAGGACTGATTGACGGAAGGAAGGAAGGACTGATTGACGGAAGGAAGGAAGGACTGATTGACGGAAGGAAGAAAGGACTGATTGACGGAAGGAAGGAAGGACTGATTGACGGAAGGAAGGAAGGAGGGACGGAAGGAAGGACGGAAGGAAGGAAGGAAGGAGGGACGGAAGGAAGGAAGGAGGGACGGAAGGAAGGAAGGAGGGACGGAAGGAAGGAAGGAGGGACGGAAGGAAGGAAGGAGGGACGGAAGGAAGGAAGGAGGGACGGAAGGAAGGAAGGAGGGAAGGAGGGACGGAAGGAAGGAAGGAGGGACTGATTGACGGAGGGAAGGAAGGACTGATTGACGGAGGGAAGGACTGATTGACGGAAGGAAGGAAGGAAAGAGGGAGGAAGGACTGATTGACGGAAGGAAGGAAGGAGGGACGGACCATCGAAGAGTAAGTAATAAATCAAACTTGAGTAGGATGCATGGATATAGCGACGATCCTTTGGCATTAGTAAACACCAACATGGGGACGGGGGGCGGGAGAGGGGTTTGGGGGGGGGGGGGTTTGGGGGGGGGAGGGAGGGGTTTGGGGGGGGAGGGAGGGGTTTGAGGGGGGGAGGGAGGGGTTTGGGGCGGCGGGAGAGGGGTTTGGGGGAATGAGAGAGGGGTTTGGGGGAATGAGAGAGGGGTTTGGGGGGACGGGAGAGGGGTTTGAGGGGGGGGGGAGAGGGGATTGGGGGGATGAGTAAGACGGGAGAGGGGTTTGGGGGGATGAGTGGGACGGGAGAGGGGTTTGGGGGTATGAGTGGGACGGGAGAGGGGTTTGGGGGTACGGGAGAGGGGTTTGGAGGGACGGGAGAGGGGTTTGGGGGAACGAGAGAGGGGTTTGGGGGGACGGGAGAGGGGATTGGGGGGATGAGTAAGACGGGAGAGGGGTTTGGGGGGATGAGTGGAACGGGAGAGGGGTTTGGGGGGATGAGTGGGACGGGAGAGGAGTTTGGGGGGATGAGTGGGAAGGGAGAGGGGTTTGAGGGGGGGGGGAGAGGGGATTGGGGGGATGAGTAAGACGGGAGAGGGGTTTGGGGGGATGAGTGGGACGGGAGAGGAGTTTGGGGGGATGAGTGGGATGGGAGAGGAGTTTGGGGGGATGAGTGGGATGGGAGAGGAGTTTGGGGGGATGAGTGGGACGGGAGAGGGGTTTGGGGGGACGGGAGAGGGGTTTGGGGGGACGGGAAAGGGGTTTGGGGGGACGAGAGAGGGGTTTGGGGGGACGGGAAAGGGGTTTGGGGGGACGGGAGAGGGGTTTGGGGGAACGAGAGAGGTATTTGGGGGGACGGGAGAGGGGTTTGGAGGGATGAGTAAGACGGGAGAGGGGTTTGGGGGGATGAGTAAGACGGGAGAGGGGTTTGGGGGGATGAGTAAGACGGGAGAGGGGTTTGGGGGGATGAGTAAGACGGGAGAGGGGTTTGGGGGGATGAGTAAGACGGGAGAGGGGTTTGGGGGGACGAGTGGGACGGGAGAGGGGTTTGGGGGACAGGAGGTATATAGGTGGGGGACAGGAGGTAGGTATATAGGAGAGGGATGAGTAGGGGACAGACAAGAGGAATATAGGAGAGGGATGGGTAGGCGACAGACAAGAGGTATATAGGAGAGGGATGAGTAGGGGACAGACAAGAGGAATATAGGAGAGGGATGGGTAGGGGACAGACAAGAGGAATATAGGAGAAGGATGGGTGGGGGACAGACAAGAGGTATATAGGAGAGGGATGGGTAGGGGACAGACAAGAGGAATATAGGAGAGGGATGGGTAGGGGACAGACAAGAGGAATATAGGAGAAGGATGGGTGGGGGTTGGGGGACAGACAGGAGGTAGGTAGGGGACAGACAGGAGGTAGGATAGGATAGGTATACATATAGTAAGGAAGGGGGATGGATAGATCAAGGAGCCCGCTGCATGCCTAACAAAAGACAATTCGCCAAGAACGTGAGACCAATGCTTTTCCTTCCTTCCTTCCTTCCCTGTTGTTGTTGTTGTTGTTATGGCTCTAGTTACGTTGGCTGCTGACATTAAAAGAGCCGCGTAAAAGTTCTCAGATGGCGCAAAAGGGAGGACAAACCACTTTATAATCTAACAGGGCGTTCCAGTCCGTACAATGAAAAGCTTTGCTGGGATACTGGTTGGGGTGAGATGGGGAGGCGGCAATACAAAGCTTATAGTGTTTTTGGGGGGGAGGTAGGTGCATGATGGGGTGGGTGGGGTAGGTAGGTAGGAGGGTTGATGGGTAGGTAGGTGGGTGGGGGGGGGGGTTGATGGGTAGGTAGGTGGGTGGGTAGGGGGATTGATGGGTAAGGGTGGGTGGGTGGGTGGATTGGTAGAGGTTGGGGGAGGGTAGGGAGAGAGCAGGGTGGAATGGGAGAGTGGAGTGGGGGAGGAGGTGGGCGAGATGGGGGTAGGAAGGGGAAGAGAGGAGGGTGGAATGGGGGAGGGTAGGGAGAGAGGAGAGTGGAATGGGGGAGGGAGGGTGGGAGAGTTGGGGTAGGGAGGGGAAGTGGAATAGTGGAGGGGATGAATGGAGGGTGTTGTGGGCTAGGGAAGGAGGGTGTAGGAGGGGAGGAATGGGGTGAGGGAAAGGAAGGAGGGGAGGGAAGGAAGGATGGTGGAGGAGGAGTTGGATAATGGGGGGAGTATGGGGCTGGGGGGAGTATGAGGGGGGCTGGGGGGTATATTGGGATAAGGGGGGTGAAAGGAAGGTGTAGGAGGGAAGGGAAGGAGGGAGGGAGAGGATGGGGAAGGGAAGGATGGTGGAGGAGGAGTTGGATAATGGGGGGAGTATGGGGCTGGGGGGAGTATGGGGCTTGGGGGAGTATGAGGGGGGCTGGGGGGTATAATGGGATGAGGGGGTGAAAGGAAGGTGTAGGAAGGGAGGGAAGGATGGGGAGGGAAGCATGGTGGAGGAGGAGGGGGATAATGGGGGTAGTATGGGGCTGGCTGGGGGGAGTATGGAGAGGGGGCTGGGGGGGGGGGGGTTAATGGGGGGGGGGGTGAAGCTCCAGTTACCAACCATTCACACTTAAGGCGGCATCCTGGTCGCCTCCCGTGAATGCCCCCAGACGCAGAGTTCGAAACCTTCACTACAGGCAAACACAGCACAAATGGAGATGAGAGAAGAGGAGAGAGGAGGAGAAGAGGAGGGGAGAGGAAAATAGGAAAGGAGGAGAGAAGAGGAGAGAAGAGGAGGGGAGAGGAAAATAGGAAAGGAGGAGAGAAGAGGAGGGGAGAGGAAATAGGAAAGGAGGAGAGAAGAAGATAGGAGATGAGGAGAGGAGGGGAGGAGATGAGGAGGGGAGGGGAGGAGAGAAGAGAGAAGAGGAGGATAGAGGAGAGGAGAGAAGAGGAGAGAAGAGAGAGAAAAAGAGAGAAGAGGAGGAGAGAGAAGAAGAGAGAAGAGGAGGAGAGAGAAGAGGAGAGGAGAGGAGAGAAGAGAAAAGAGGATAAGAGAAGAGAGGAGAGGAGAGGCAGAGCGAGGAGGAGAGAAGAAAGAGAGAGAGGAGAGGAGAGGAGAGAAGAGAAAAAGAGAAGGAGGGGGGAGAGAAGAGAAAAGAGAAGGAGGGGAGAGAGAAGCTATGTACAGTACAGTCGTGGATATAAAGTGATACAAATAATATAGATGATTCAAACAAATTACCAACTACACTCATTGTTTTACTATATTTACTCTTATTAAAATCCCACCTTGTATCAGATAAAAACATGGTAAACTTTATTTTGTTATTATTATTATTATTATTATTATTTTTTTTTTATTATTATTATTATTTTTTTTTATTATTATTTTTTTTTTTAGCGCAACGTTCCCCATAGTGTTGTTGGGGCTTGTACTAAGGATAAAGAGAGAGAGAGAGAGAGAGAGAGAGAGAGAGAGAGAGAGAGAGAGAGAGAGAGAGAGAGAGAGAGAGAGGAGCTGTGTGCAGTCATGAGCATAAGTATTCAATATATATGATATGAATAATTCAAACATATTGCTGACTATTATTATTTTCATGTTTTTTATTATTATATTATTATTATATTATATTAAGTGCTTGTAGTAAATTAGAAGGGGGGAAGTACAGTGTTGGTAAATCTGAGCAATTGATTCTCCAAACTATTCCAAGCAACAGAACACCATTATTTTTGTTCATCTAGTCCAGTTTCTTGCATAGTTTGGAGGAATCAAGGCACTCCATTATTACAAAAGTGAATTACCCCCTTAACCTACTTATTATTTAGAAAGTTTTACAGCTAAAGAATAGAGGGATGAATTAAGTAGTTATATACATACATACACACACACACACAGACACCCCTATGTGGATTAATATTAATGTATGCAAGGCTATAGTAGTAGTAGTAGTAGTAGTTAGTAGTAGTAGTAGTAGTAGTAGTAGTAGTAGTAGTAGTAGTAGTAGTAGTAGTAGTAGTAGTAGTAGTAGTAGTAGTAGTTATTGTTGTTGTTGCTGTATTATTATTATTAGTAGTAGTAGTACTATTATTATTACTATTATTATTATTATTATTAGTAGTAGTAGTAGTAGTAGTAGTTATTGTTGTTGTTGTTGCTTTTGTTGTTGACCAATTCTGACTCGTGTATATATAGAGCATCCAAAACACGTTCAATACCAGTACTATCATAGCTCCAATAATAATAATAATAATAATAATAATAATAATAATAATAATAATAATAGTAGTAGTAGTAGTAGTAGTGTAGTACAGTATAATCATCAATGGTTATTTACGTACTTCAGTGGCTCATTCATTGATCATTTTCGGGTATAATAACGATGATGGATAAACAGAGGAGAAGAGCAGGTAGAAACAAATGAATAAGAAAAGTGTGATAAAGAGAAAATGATGATGATGATGATGCAATGAGAGAAGGTAGAAAAAAGAAAAGGAAAAGGGTAGTAAATTGTAAGAAGAAGAGAAAATGATGATGATGCAATGACAGAAGGTAGAAAAAAGAATAAGAAAATGGTAGTAAATTGTAAGATGAAGAGAATATGATGATGATGATGTAATGAGAGTATGTAAAAAAATGTATAAGGGAATGTAAGTTGTAGAATATGATAGCAGCAGGAAATTACAAGCCAATAATGCAAGTAGGAAAATCCCAAACAGACATACACACAAACAGAACACACACAGACATGCGGCGTTGAGTCTTCAGTACCTACGAGAGAGAGAGAGAGAGAGAGAGAGAGAGAGAGAGATTCAAAGTCGGAACAGAGAGAGAGAGAGAGAGAGAGAGTCTAAGTCGAAACAGAGAGAGAGAGAGTCTAAGTCGGAACAGAGAGAGAGTCTAATAAGTCAAAACACACAGAGAGAGAGAGAGAGAGAGAGAGAGAGAGAGAGAGAGAGAGAGAGAGAATCTAAGTCGGAACAGGAGAGAGAGAGAGAGAGAGAATCTAAGTCGGAACAGGAGAGAGAGAGAGAGAGAGAATCTAAGTCGAAACAGAGAGAGAGAGAGTCAAAGTCGAAACAGAGTCTAAGTCGGAACAGAGAGAGGGAGAGAGAGAGAGAGAGAATCTAAGTCGAAACAGAGAGAGAGAGAGAGTCAAAGTCGAAACAGAGAGAGAGAGAGAGAGTCAAAGTCGAAACAGGAGAGAGACAGAGAGAGAGAGAGATAACCACACTAAATAAAACCGAAGCCACAGTCCACATCTGAACAGTGTGTGGCGGTAAGACCAGAAGCTCAGAGCATTGTGGTGATGTCATTTGAGACGGAGCGCTCTCTAAAGTTGCCGCAGACCTCATTTTAATCCTTTTTTTTTTCCTCTCCTAAATCTTACAGAGAGAGAAAACTGGAGAAAAAAAAATATATATATATATATATGTATAAAGACTTCTTGGATGGCAAAGCAATTTTATTTTTTTCTCTCTCTTTAATCCTAGAGAAAAATAAAACTTTATATATATATATATAATATATATATATATATATATATATATATATATATATATATATATATATATATATATATATATATAGATAGATAGATAGATAGATAGATAGATAGATAGATAGATAGATAGATAGATAGATAGATAGATAGATAGATAGATAGATAGATATAGATAGATGGATAGATAGATAGTAAAGGATTAGGGGTCATATTTTGGAAGTGATGGAAACTAAAAATATGTAATAATCTATACATCCTTCATACATCCATCCATACATCCTCCATACACTATTCTTTCTCTGTACCAGTAGTTAAGAGTCATGACACAAAGAGCCTCATAAGGACCGACATTTCTGCTGCTGTTTGATTTCCTTTGTATTTCTTTGTATTCAACTCTCCTCCTTCTCTTTCCTCTCCTTTTATTCAACCCTTCTTCTCCTCCTCTTCCTTCTCATTCTGTCCTCCCCTTTTATTTAGCCTTCCTCCTCCTCCTCCTTTCTCCTTCCATCCAATCCTCCTCTTTTTCCTCCTCCTCCTTCTCTATTTGTCCTTCCTTCTCCTCTCCCTTCTCATTCTTCACCCTCTCCCTTCTTCTCCATTCAACCCCACCTCTATCCTCCTCCTCCTCTTTCTTTCTCCTTCACCCCCCCTCCTTCCACCCCTCTCCCCCCCTCCTCCTCCTCCAACCCACCCTCCACCCCACCTCCTCCTACACCTCCTCCTCTTTCTCCTTCACCTCCTTCTCCACCCCACCTCCTCCACCTCCACCTCCACGCCTGCCTCGTCCGTCACTGGCCAAATGAAGGTGGTTGAAGTGTCACGGTGTGTTTTCCTTCTGGGTTCTGTTCGTGTCACTACCAACACTACCACTGACTACGACTACTACTACTACTACTACTACTAAGGATACTACCACTACTACTACCAACACTAACCATCACTAGGGTTATATACTACTACTACTACTACTACTACTACAAACACTACTACTACTACTACTACTACTACTACTACTAAGGATACTACTACTACTACTACAACCATCATTAGGGATATATACTACTACTACTACTACTACAACTCTTATTTTTACTACTACTACTACCACTACTACTACTAATCCAAGTACCACTATACCCACTACCAAATTCAACCCCCCCCCCACACACACACACTCCTCCACTACTACCACTACCACTACCACCACTACCC